>JAEKOY010000909.1:0-16685 GCA_021234595.1 Delia radicum | reverse complement strand
ACAATTATGTTCATTTGAAAATATTTATTTTTTGAAATTTTACGAAATTTGAACTTTAACACTTTCTCGCTTCCAAACTGTACACTACACACAAAAAAACTACTTCATATTATATTTTGTAAACATATCTTTCTATAGAATAGCTTAATTTCATATTATAAAAGACTCAACTGTCGCATTTATGGACCATTTAAAATACACCGCCTGGAGGCAGAATTTGTTCTTCATTAATTAATTATTCAAATTTTTCCCGTTTTCCCGGGAATTCCCTACACAATTTTTTTGGGAATTCAGGTACCCCAAACCTACTGTCCAGCGAAGTTGTCGTTGTTAAATATTCACAAATTTTATTTATAATAATTTAATTCAATTCTTAAATACTAGAAAATTTACTATATTGATAATTTTTTTATTTGGAATTTCACAAAAATATTTTTTTTTTAATAATTTCAGAACTAGTTCCGAATTTTTAATGAAATACGCAATTCAATATATCTGAAAGTATAAAAAATTTGTTATCGGTTTTTTTATTTATAAAAAAAGTTTAGATATTTTTCTATAATTCCAGACAGTTTCATCGTTAATCTTGGAGAAAATATTCGCTGAATATTGTTCTTCATATTTTTTTAATACACTCAGGGAACTTCTGCTTTAAAAATATTTATTTGTTTGGGTTGTAATACAGTTTGTTTATTTTTAATGTGAATGTCAGTCCTTTGTAGAACAAATTAAATTTTTTACTAACCTTGTAGATCATTTTAAAAAACAAACCACATCAAATGACTATTTTATGATTTTACATTAATTTTTTACAGTTGGTTTTGTTATTGAAAAAAATAAAATAAAAAAATGTTTGTTTATTTTTTACTAACATGTGGTTCATTTTTACTACAATTGTTAGTCATTTTTTGAACATTTCAAAATAAATGACAATGTTAGTTGAATTTACTGAAATGTAAGTCGTCCTTTCTTTAAGTGAAATTTCATTTGTGTTTAACGACATTTGCAGTGGTTTTTACTAAATGTATATATAAATGCAGTGTATCTGGTACATAGACGTATGTGCAATAGAAAATACATAGAATAAAATTGCTCATACGACTACGTACCATACATAAAGTCCATTTCATATTTATAACCAATGTATGAAATTATACATTGCAGCTTTAATTTAGATATGAATTCACAGAATGTCAGTTATTAAAAAAAGTATTTGGTTTCAATAAATTGTTTATTGTTGTTAGCGATATTGAGTATTTTCTGAACACCTTTTTTCGAGTTTCATAATTATAAACCCAGGTAAGTTTTTTTGACGAATCCAGCATTTTAGCGTTTGTTTATGATCAGTATTTATTAGTAAAATGCCAAGACGAACTGTCATTTCTTATTTGGAAGAAGGACACATTTTGACTTTTACAACCTAAAAACTATCAAATTCCAAAATTTCGAGAAGAGAAGTGGAAGAAAATCAAAGTTGTAGAATCGTAATATACGCAGGAGTAATTCTACTATAAGCTGCACAGAGCTCAGTGCCCTAGTTTCCCCTTTTTGTTAGCAAATCAACAGCTTGAAAGTTCTAAACGCGTCGAAAATTTTGCATAAAAGTAACGTAGTTCCATGTCTTTTAGATATTGTTATGCCAAAATTACGATATTCTTCATTCCATAAATTATTCCTTTCTTTCACTCAAAGTGGACGAGAGAAAATGCAATTTGAATGGACCTGTCGCAATTATGGTGGCTTTTCTCAGCAGGTACGCTGATTATACTGCAGTATTGCAAGACAGTGTGGTGCCACTTCCACGAGACCACACCAATGGAAACTGGATTTTCCTACAAGAAATGCAAGAATCATACCAGCAACGAAACTGAAATGTGGTTTCGCGAAAGAAACATCCCACTTCTTGACTGGCTTGACATGCTTACCAGATCTGAAAATTCTAGAAAATCTATTCGTACACTAATAGAAATAAACCTGTAAAAATTGCAAAAAAAGCTACTAAAAATTAGTTAAAATGACTTTGCAGAAAAAACTGCTAAATTTTGCATATTTTTTTGCTAATATTAATAAATTAAGAACAGCAAAACTAAAATGTTGAACTTTACAAAATTTTAGTTATATTCGATGTGAATTTTAGTTAATTAGCATTTTATTCTGTAAAATTAGCAAACACTTTTTCTAAATATTGCTAATTTTAAAATAGCAAAATAGCAAACAACAACTGTAATATTAACAAAATTTTTGCTATATTTACCACAAATATAGTAGAATGCAAATAACAGTTTAGTTTGCTAAAATCAACAGAAATTTTTGCTAAAAAATTCTAGATTGATGATTTCATAAGGACAGAGTTTTATTCGCATAAAAAAAAACTAAAAAAAAAACTTTAAAAATTTACGATTTTTAACCATTTTTGTCTACTAATATTTAGTAAATATTTTTGCTGATTTTAGCAGATTGTTTTGTTACTTTCAATTAACTAAGTATTTTTTTTTTTTGCTGTTCTTATATTACTAATACTTAATAAAAAAAAAACAGCTATTTTTAGCAGTTTTTTCTGCCAGAACATTTATAACTAATTTTTAGCAGTTTTTTTTTGCTATTTTTAAAGGTGTATTTCTATTATTCAATTCTCAATGTGTTGAACACTTGAGAATTGAAGCTTAAAACCAAAGTTTGAAATGTATAAAAATTAATAAAATTATGAAATTTTATGAAAAAATAAAAACTTAAGTCGTTGAAATAATTGCATAGCTCTAAAGAAAATTGTCGTTAAATTTATGAAGAGATAATTTATGAAATTGAATGAATTTATTTTATGAAAACATAAAATTTTATTAAAAATGTTTGTGAAATTTTTTTTAAATTAATAAAATTTCTAGATATAATGAAATTCTTATTGGAATCTGAGAAAAAATTTTACGAAATTGTTTCATTAATGTCATGAAAGATAACTCTATCAGTGTATAAATGGATATCACGAAAAAATCTAATAATAGCATTAAAAACGTAATAAAGGAAAGGTTTACAATTGTAATATGTAATTTTTATTTAAAATATTAAAAAATTTAAGTTCTTATTAAAAGCGTTGTAAAATATACCAATAAATCGTAGATAATGCAATTTTTATGTATTATGCTAGGTCCTATATGAATTTCTTTAATGGAAACTTTGTGAATTAAAAATAAAGTTTAATCATATTTTTAATGAGCCGGAATTAGCGGGATCCCGGGAAATTCAAAATGAATTCCGCTAATTTTGATAATTTGAAAAATAATTTGAGTTCATTGCAAAATAAATTTCAGAAAAATTAATTATGGGTTTGTTGAGATACTCGCGAATTAAAGAATTTTTTCAATTTGGTTATCCTTTCCAGCAAAATTTTTTAAAACTGGTCACCTCAGAATCTATTCCAGAACAGCTTCTTTTGCCACCGCATGCATAAAGCCGGTTCTAGAAAAGGTTCCTGAGAGCCAAAATGTAAGTCTTCACTGTACCACAACCAGTTCTATAACAGTTTATAGAACCGAACAGTGACACCAGAAAAAAATATTTGAATTCTGATCAAATATCTTCTAAAAAACTGAGTTATCTGTTACAAAAAATATTTAGGACTAGTTAAGAATTTTGTCAAATACATTTTTTTTTATTTTTTTTAATTGATATAAATAATATAAATAATACCCACGTCAAACCAAATTCTAAAATTGATCATTATCGAACCACTCTTACTTCGCACAATATTATGATTAACTGAAATAGATGTTTCATTCTTTATTTGTATCATATTGGACAATAAAAATTCTAAGATTTACACTAATACGGGCTTGGGAAGCCTCCTATAAGAATTTTAATTAAATAATCTTTCATTTAACCTTTTTTTAGTATTGTAAAAAAAAATTATGTTGAAATACCACGCGGAATTCCGAATCACAAACATTTTAAAAATAGTGAAGCATTTTCATCTGAAAATTAATACTAGACTGTAGTTAGTTTTAATTTTTGTATTTGATATGTGCTTAATATGTAATAATTATTTTTTATTCATACGTTGCGGAAATTCTTTTGAAAACATATTTTTTTTAATGAAATTTAAAATTATTTAAGTTCGAGGGCATACTCTATATTTCTTTATTAGGATATTGTCCTAACAAATAATCTATCGGGTTTTTTGTTTTAAAATTTATTAATTGACCACTTTCAGGAATGTGTTGATAGATCTATTTCGAGAATTTTCTAGGTTCCCCATCATCAGAACACGTTTTGAAAGAAGTGACAATTCCATGCAAACATCAAACATTCATATAACCTAGTTATCCCACTAAAGAAGAACTAATATGAGCTCGAAGTTAAAGATTATCACCATTGATCAAAATAAATTTTAAACTTGTTCGTTATGTGCAAGCTCTACCTTGGGTAGATATACAATACACGCTTTTTGTTTTTATTCTCCTTTTATTTTTACACTTGTTTTGTTTTATTTAAAAAAGATGTAAGGGGGAAGTAAACTAAGGCCGTATTTTGTCTTTTTTACAAGTTTGACATAATTTTTATTAAAAATAAAAATTATGTTTTTTCGACCTTTAATTGTGCAATGAAAATGAATCCTGCATTTGTTGAGTAATAATAAATGTAAGTTTAGACATATTTGTTTGTGTAAATATTTATACCACTTTTCTTCTTTTTATATTTTTAACTTTCATGTTTTATTGTTATTAAAAACAGATTAACTTAACTTATATCTTTATAAATTAATCTAAAATAAAACACAACAAAATATAAGCCATCAATATTTGTTACCTAATCTTTGTTAAACACCACAAATATAAAAAACACTTCAGATCAAAGCAATTGGTCATAAATCGCATGTGTAAACACTTAGATTTAAAAGAAATATCCATCACTAGATTCATACACGCAAAAAAATACACTTTTGAATATGTTTGCAGGTAATTATAAAGGGTAATGTTTTTAGATTTGATTAAAAAATAAACACCTAAAATTTAGCGAAATGTATGAAATCTTTATATGAGTCGATAAAACGATTTATAAATTCAATGTTTAAAGATGATTTCATGTAAATATTGACCGCGGCTACGCCTCAAATGGTTCATACGCAGGATCCAATTTTGGCATACTCTCTCCAACATATCGGCCGGTATCTCACAAATAAATTCTTCAATATTGCTCTAAAGTGCGTCAACCGTTGATGGCTTTTCCCTATAGACATGAGCATTAACATAGCAACACAAAAAATTGCCCAAAGGCGTTAACTCGCACGACAGGCTTTCCTAACTATATTGTACAAAATTTCCATTTCTCGCTTCTATAAGAAATCCTTAAATAAATTCCCCCCATGCATACTGTCTTTTTTGATCGCTCATTTAATGTAAGATTAATACGATTGTGGAATGCTTTACCCAGAGACTTAAAGTGTTTTGCATATTCGTCTCAGGTCTTTAGGCAAAACCTTTAAGAACATGCCAAAACTCATAACTTATTTAATCTTTTTTTTTTATTTTATTTATTTTTTTTGTTACGATTAAACTGAATCTACTAATTATTTGTTTATTTAAATAATAATTTTAATTTAGGCTGCCAATTTATCGGCCCAAACATGAAATAAACTGTTTCGCCGACTCGCCTCTCAATTGGGCCAATTGTTTCGCGTGCTGTGTGGCATGTGGCACCGTCTTGTTGAAACCACATGTCACCCAAGTCCAGCTCTTCCATTTTGGGCAAAATAAACATTATAATCATCGCACGGTAGAGCCGTAACGTTCCTGCCTTCTTCGTCTATGAAAAAGTACGGTCCAATGATGCCACCGGCCCATAATCCACACCAAATAGTGCATTTTTCGGGATGCATTGGCAGTTCTTGCAATGCTTCTGGCTGCTCTTCACACCAAATACAGCAATTTTGCTTGTTGATGTATGCATTCACCAGAAATGAGCTTCGTCGCTGTACACAATTTTCCGATAAAAAAAGTGGATCTACATCAAACTTTGCCAGCTCCCATTCACCAAAAGTTAGCCGTTGTGGTAGGTCGTGTGGCTTCAATTTTTGCACCAGCTGTATTTTAAAACATTTACACCCAAATCTTCCGCAAAATTTTCCCCGTAGTAGAGTAATAGAGGCCCAAAAGCTGCGAACTGCGCCGAATCGATAATTCACGGTTATCAACAACACTGGCGGATACAGCTGCGATATTTTCCTCTGTCCGCACTCTACGTATGCGTGTTGGTGGTTTAATGTCCAATAATGTACATTTGGTGCGAAATTTGGTCACAAGATTCCGAATAGGTGCCTCAGAAGGTCGACCAAACTGACCATAAATGTAAGAAGTGCACGATGCACTTTCTTAACCGAGCATGAGTTTTGATAATAACATTCAATAATATGCAAGCGTTGTTCGTTTTTAAATCGAATAACATGGTTAAAGTATAGATCAAACTGAACATGTTTAACAGTAACATGTTAAACGAAAACAGCTGAGCTGCCAAAAACAGTGTTGCCAAGAGAAAGTTGCTAAAAAATCACCCTTTAAATATGTTTACAATGATACAAGCATACTAATAATAAGCATATATATATATATTAGCAGCCAAACATATATATGTTTGTCGGTAGACATTTTGCACTAGTTCCAAAAACAGTTAAACGTAATTATATTGGCAAGCAACTATGTTATATTAGAAACGGAAATGTTTTTCCAAGTATATTACCAAAGATTTATATTTGAAGCAGGACGTCTTTTTTTCAGCGTGTATTATTAAAAAACCCATATGTGTGTGTTAAAGGTATTTGGGAATTATTTACCATCCCCAACCATTTTTTAATATAGACAACCTACTACTCACATGCTTTTAAATGTTTAACATCCTGTATTAAACAACCACCTTTTTTATTATAAAAAAAAATGTTCAATTAAAATCCATAAAAAAAGAATATTTAAAAAAAAAGTTCAATATTTTTACCATTATTTTCTAGCTTATCATATGTGAAAAATATATTTATTAGTTTTTGTGTATAAAAATTATGACTTCTGGTATTACAGATAATAATCAAATATTTTAAAGTATCATAAAATACACACAAACACACTCACACAAAACAAATCATATGTTAAAAATGACTTAAAAATTGGAGAAAAAAATATGACAATGGCATAGAAAGTGGTTGGAGATGCTTGACTATCATTTTTGGGGAAAAAAACAATTTCAATAATTCAAAAATTTAAAAACATAAAAAATATATGAAGCATAACGCAATAAAGATTAGCTTCATATACTATGATTTCAAAAGTTAAAGAATGAAAAAAGTAGCTTTGACAATAAAAGTAAATCAACAACAAGCACAAATACGCATACAAATTACACATGGCAACAGATTTTTTTTTTTAATTTTTTAATATATATAAATTGAGTTTTATTAGCCACGATTAGGACAGTATTTCAGGATAAACTCTCTTATTTATCTGAGCTTTCTATATGAGATTTTTAAAGCGAATTGGTGTTTTTCACTTCGTCATGTAGAGCATTCGTCGTGGCTATAACACAAATTCTGTCCTAATTGGTCTGAATGATTCTGTGCGAAAACTTGTGGATAACGGTATAAAGCATTAGATTTATCTAAAGCTTTTGATAGAGTAATTCATTCTAAGCTTATAGAAAAAATATTTCACTACTTAGATTTTACAGCCCAAGGTGACTACAGAAATATACACGAATATCATACATACACTAGAGTTCGTCACGAAAATTTTATTTTGGGATGTCATCACTTTTTTACGGTTTTTGAATCAATAAAAAACAAGGCGTAATTATTTTTTTTAAGTTTCAACTCTTTCTACTTGCGCTCAGCGGGATAAAAACCCCTGATTTTGGGTACCTTTACTTAAAGAGCTGTATTAGTATGAAGTTTGAGTTCGACATTATATAAAAAAATTTATTCCGCTAAAAAGTTTTTAAAGATATCAATTTTGTAAAAATAATAAATTTTGTTTTTTAAACGCACAATGAAAAAGTTATTTTGAGCTAAGAAAAATGCTACATTTTTAATACATCTCGGCCCGTTTAAAAATTGTTAATCAATAAAAATAGATAATTTTAGTAAAGACAACATTTTAAAAATTTAATAAGTTTTACTGAATTCCTCAATAAAAGCTCTTGTCGTTTTGTAGGAATGGGGACCCTAAATCAGCGTGTTTGACCGACGAGCGCATGCAGAAGGAGTTGAAATTTAAAAAATTATAACTATGAAATGTCCCTGTATATTAATTGCTGGAGCCGCGCATGGTTTAGTGAAAAATTTCAGTCCGGTTTTCGTCGTGGCTATAACACAAATTCTGTCCTAATTGGTCTGACTGATTCTGTGCGAAAACTTGTTGATAGCGGTAAAAATGTAGTGTTGCTTTCATTAGATTTATCTAAAGCTTTTGATAGAGTAATTCATTCTAAGCTTATAGAAAAATTATTTCACCCCCTTCGATTTTTCAGCCCAAGCTTGTAAGCTTATATATTCCTACCTTAGTGGAAGAAAACAGTTTGTTTCTATTGGAAACTCTTCTTCTTCAACATTGCCAATTACAAACGGAGTTCCTCAAGGGTCCGTAATTGGACCTATGTTATTTATGATTTATTTAAATGATCTCTTAAGAATCGCACATGGTTTATCCGTTCAGCCATATGTTTATGCTGATGATGTACAGTTTCTTTGCTATGCTGATGCACAGTTCTTAGATGTCTTGGAAGGTTTGTGTTAATTTTGTTATTCAAGAAGTTTTGTCATGGACATCTAACAATGTTTTTTGTGTTAATGCTAGAAAAACGAAGTTGATGGGATTTGGATTTTTGACTGATAATTTATCTGTAACGCTTAATGGTATGCCTTTAGATTTTGTAGATAGGATGAAATGTCTTGGAGTTGTTATAGACAATGATCTGAGTTTTTCTTCACATATGAATTACATTTCATCTAAGATTTCGTTTTATTAAGAAGATTGTACACACTTGATCTATATCCGCCACTTTGTATTAAAATTAAAGTTGCAAATGCTTTGTTAATGCCACATATACTGTGGCATTAACATGCGAGAAATGGAAATTTTGTACAATATAGTTAGGAAAGCCTGTTATGATTAACTTGTAAAATATATCAATGTTCTCATACCAATAAAGTTCTCGAAATCGCAACCCAGAAATTTTTTAACGTATCGTGTAACATGAATACGAAGTTTTAATCCGAAAATATAACGTATATTCTATTAAAAATTTTAGTAAATCTACTAAATTCACCAGCTGTGGTTCCAGAAATCACCTCAGCACAGTACAGTATATGTGGCATCCCCAGCATGCATACTGTCTTTTTTGATCGCTCATTTAATGTAAGATTAATACGATTGTGGAATGCTTTACCCAGAGACTTAGTGTTTTGCATATTCGCCTCAGGTCTTTAGGTGAAAGCTTGAAGAACATGACAAAACTCATAACTTAATTTAATTTTTTCTCTTTTTATTTATTTATTTATTTTTTTTTGTTAACTGAATCCACTAATTATTTGTTATTTAAATAATAATTTAAGCATTATCTGAAATTTTTCTTAAAGTTTAAGTTATATATTGAATTATTTTTATCTTTAAGGTATATTTTATATATATTTTTTTATGTTGTTGTTACTGTAGAAGCCTTAATTAACTGTATATGGCCCTAAGGGCTCGGTTAAGTAAAATGAAGAAATAAAAAAAAAAAAATCTAAGTAATGATCTCTCATCACCAGTATATAATTATAAGCAGCAGAATTTTAACCAACTGCATACAACTGCGCTGTCAACACAAAATAAATTTCTCTTAAAATATCGTTTTTTACTGAAGTAAAATAAAGAGGACTGTTGAGTACCTAAGAGTAGTATAGACTCACTCTGGTTAAACATACTTAAATGTTTTTATCTAAATTTATTCCATATGTTTAAGGCATCAAAACATACAAAATGTTTGTAGTTAAAGTTTTTTTTTTTTTTCTTCAACTAAAAGAGAAAAAATTCAAATTTTTTACATAACCAGTAATATTTTCTAAAGGAACATATTTGGCTCTTCTTTCCGTTGCAAATTTTTTATTAACGAAATCGTGAAAAATTAGAAATTTTAACTTTAAGTTCATGCATAGCGAAAATTACGCAGCTTTCGAAGCGAGTAATATATTAAATTAAAAAGCAAAAGTTCATACAACTTAAATGTTGTAAAAAAGTAGCGTTTTTTGTGTAAAAAATACAATAAATTTCTTACAAAAAGTTGTTTGCAAATATTTCTTTAAACTATACACTCTCATAAAAATTCTAAAATTTCATCCAAACGAATCGATTCGGTTGCTGCAACCTCGTTGTGACAACCAAAGTTAGTTGTCACAACCGAATTTACGAGTTTGCAGCAACAGAATCAATTCGGTTTTGTGTTATGTGAGTGTAGCTAATTTTAAATTCTAATTTCTTTTTTGATTTTGTTGAATTGTCCAATTAAAAAATTAGTAGACAATAGTAAGACATTATATTTGTAATTAGATAAGTAGTCGGATGGATGTCGCATCAATGTCAAATTATATATGAATATGAAAAAAAATGGAACACGTTCTTTAAAACTCCTATTTTAGAATATTTTTTTAAATATATTATTTATTATAATTTAATGGAATTTGCTATGGACACTTTAAAAAATAGGACTACTTAAAAAAATGTAGGCCTAGGTCCAAATAGTTAATGCAATATTATATCTTAAAGTCGGTCAAAATTTGTTGTATTTTTCATAAAAAAAAGTTAAGAAATTTTTGTAATGACTCACAAAGTTTCAGCGTGTTGACTACTAACAGAAAAAAATATTTCCATACATTTTTCTATTAAATCGGTTTTTTGAAAATTTTAAAAAGCTGTCAATTAAAAAATTAATTGAACCAATTAAATATTTGCTCAAATTCGGAACTTGTTTGACATTTTTTTATATTATCGCTCAAAATCAAAAACTGATTAATAGGGTTTTTGTTAAAGTTCTGTCTGTTATGGAGTCTTTAGCTTTTCTAAAACATCGGGTTCTGATGAGATCTTTAGCCAGATCGAAATACTAGTATCAACCTAGCTAATATGTTTGATTTGTTTTATTTTTGTAAATATATGGAGGTTGAAAGCTCGTTATAAATGAAAACAACATAAAAATAATCTCGATGTATATAAAAACAAAAAACTAATATAACTGTAAATAATATTACTTGAGCCAGAATAAACACTAAAAATTTTTTTTTATAAATAGAACATTTTTATTCTTCAAAGTTTAGTAACGTCATGAATGAATGAATGAACGAATAATGATTTATTAAAAAATATGTAATTACAATTCATATAAATATCACAAAGAAGTAGCTATGATTAAATCATGTGAAGACATACATTTAATGTTGTGTGTCTGATTGGCAAATATCTATAAATAAAATTATATAATTATATTGATTATTTTACTATATAGATGAAAAAGTATTAAAATAACACAAATTAATTTAGGTAGTATATAAAATATTAAAGGATTTAAATAAACTTTTTTATTTTTTTTTTTTTTTTTTTTTTTTTTTTTCTTTAGATGAATTCAGATATTATAAGTTTTCTATATTTTAAACATATTACCAAATATTTGTATAAACGCATGTAATCTTTACCATTTAGTACCTCATAAACTTCATCAATTGACAAAAATCTTTTTCCAAAAAAAGTTAAAACGGTAGCTAGAAAATATTGGGCATCTACCAATAAAATGATGAGTGTTTTTCCTCTTCATTACAGTTACAAAGCGTGCAAGTAGTTTCTCCATTACCATAAAAAGCACGAGTGTTTAAACTTAGCAACCCACCCCTGGCCTTCATAATTAGGCTAACAAGATAGGGTGAGTTCCCATCGAGAAAGTAAGGAGGAATATCATTATATTGCAGTGTAGGGTACAAATCATGAAAATGAAATCGCGGATTTCTGGCACTAGTAATAAATTTTTCGTACTCTATGATTCTCAAATTTCGAGAATATTCTGGTGATAATATAGAAAATTACCCCTCCAGGTCCCAATATCCAAAGTAATCCCGATTTTCTCACATAAAGACCCCCAATTGGAGAACCAAAAAGTACCCCTCCGAATAGTCTCCTCGGCCAATATTCGCGGTACTCTAGTGACAGGTAGGTCGAGAACTTTTCTTATATAACTAAAATGTAATTTTAGTGTATCCAAGTAAAGTGATGCCAAACCAGTTTCTATGTGCAGCATATAATTTGGAGTATTTTCAGGAAGGTATAACATTTTTTTCAAGAAATATCGCAACAATTTCTCCACTTCGTCAAAAACCATAAATCCCCAGACCTGCGCGCCATAAAACATTATAGATTTTGCAAGCAGTATGGAAAATTTTCAATTTATTTGAAAAGCTTATTTTTGGATGGTGAATGTAACTTAACCATGTGGTGTTAATTGCAATCTTGGCAGAAACGAGCTTAGACTCTAAGTGTTTTTTAAAGGACAAATTGTAACATATATTTATACCAAGATACTTATACTCGTTTACCACCTCAATTTGAGTGTTACCATACCTCCAAGAGTAGCCCACGACTGATCCTCGCACCCTTTCTGAAAATCATTATCTTAGACTTATCAAGGTTTATTTTCAGACCCCATTGCATGCAGTAGACGTATAATGATTCGATCATCTCTTGCAGACCCGTTGGAGAATCTGACAAAAGGACAACGTCGTCTGCATAAAGTAAAACTTTGACAACAGTCCCAGCCACATTGACCACAGGTAAATGGTCGTTAATGTCATTTATATAAAGCGAAAACAATAAAGGGCTCAAGCAGACACCCCTGTTTGACACCCTGTGTGACAGTAAAAGGCTCAGACAGTGAGCTACCGTCCCATACCCGGCTAGACGTGTTGTTGTACAATTTTTGCAATAGGAGAACCATTTACGAGAAAGCCCTGTACAACACAACTTGTAAAAAAGCGAATTCCTTGGAATAATGTCAAACGCTGAGGAAAAATCAACAAAAAAAGCATATGTTCTGCAATTTTCGTCAAATCTCAGATTCACAATACTTGTTAAATTAAACAAATTGTCAACAGTGGAATATTCCTTGCGAAAGCCAGCTTGGTATTCATTAATAATACCATGATATTCAATCCAGCTATTTATACGGTTAAGTATTATGCCAGTAAAAATTTTATAAAAAGTGTCGAGAAGAGAAAGTCCTCTATAATTCGATACTGTATTAAGGTCACCCTTCTTAAACAAAGGTATTATAATGGATCTCCGAAAGGTATCAGGTATATCCTCTCGCAGAAAAATTTGGTTGAAAAGAGTTAAAATTTCGTTCAAAAAGCACATTGGCGCGTGCTTAAAAAATTCGTAGCTGATTCTGTCCTGGCCAGGGGCCCTATTTGATTTAACAGTTTTTCAAAACTAGTATTAATTCTCTTATCTCAAAAGGTGAATCCAGAAATGGATCAATGACATTTGTAACAGACCATAAGATATCACGGTTAAAATCAGACTGAGATAAGAGCGATTTGAAATAATCATAAAAGTTGCTGGACACACAAATTGTTGCCCATCTTAGGTTGCAATTTCTCAGCGAATTAGCCAACTTCCACCATTCACTACTATTTCGAACACCATTTAACTTTTCTATATTTTTTATTTTAAAGCTAAGCTTCTTTTCATTACATAGTCTGGAATACTTCGACCTACTCTCTACATAGGACTTCCTGTTTACCTCCGTATTAAGAGAACGATAATCATCTAGTTTTTAAGCATATTTTTGCGTGCATTTTCGCACTGAGAATCAAACCATCTGCTCTTTGGGGTAAAGCGATGCCTTACAAAATTGTTACCAGAAGCCATACGAATTTTCTCAATACATTTATCAATTTTCTCAATACATACTAAATTCTGATTGTAAATATCGTAGGTCAACCAAATTTTTGAGGGCGTCAATATACCTTACCATATTATTGGAAAAACCAGGGCAATTTTTGTGGCAGAACTAAATCCTTTGCATATGGATTATTTCCCAAACACAATGAGAAAGCCAAAGGCATGTGGTCAGAATATGGCTTACTTTTAATTTGGAAGTCAGACAACAATCCCAATACATCTACAGAGCAAATACAGTAATCAATCACTGAACTTCCCATAACCCCACAAAAAGTAAATTCGCCATCGGAATCACCTGCCATGCGCCCATTAAGAATAACACCCCCAATGTTATCTAAAAGCGATAACAATTTTCTACCTCCTCCATCAATGTTCAAATCCTTGGACTTACGGGACAAGGATACTAAAGGAGAAAAAGACAACCACGTTATCATCCAAAATCTGTGCATCAGAAATCCGCGCATTCAAATCGCCGACAATGCAAAATGAAGCGTCATTCAATTCATATAGTAAATCTTCAAATTTGCCAAAGTCATGAGACCAATTAGTACAGTTAAGATACGTAGGAATAAGTGAAAACAGACATCATTAAATTTGGCATACAATGTAACACCGTTAGAAAATTCACAAAATTTTAACGAATATTTGTTCTGCATCGTTTCTTGAAACCATACAGACAACCACCGATAGCACGGCCTTTGGAATGATTTTTAGTCGCGTCTACCCAATACAGAACATAATTTTTCAAAAAACTATAAAGTTTTATGCGTTTATCAGAGAGTACGTGCGTTTCATACAAAAAAATATATCAAAATTGTTAATATAAGTAAAGAAATTACCAAAATTAGCTTACTATTAAGGTTAGCAACATTATAAGATACCAAATCGACACTGTTTTAATTGCTAGTTGGAAGCTTGTACAACGGAAGTGACATCAGCTGTTTTTTGGTGGTTGTTAACTATAATGGTGCATTCGTAGTTCACCGTTGACAGTATTTCTGAGAAAATCGGCATCCGTTTTATTCCCAGCTACGATTTTTTCACCAGCACACGAAAATGGTTGTCGTCGATAAAAATGCGATGATCACCATAACGAACTTTTATTTTATTATTGGATTTTTGACGTTTTTTCCAATTTGGACGTAAAAAATATCTCTTGCTACGTTCATCTGCTGTATAATCTTTGTCAATATAAATGTTTGTACCAACAAGAAAACGTCTCCCAGAAATAACGGCATTTACTTCCATAGGGGAAATTTAGAGTAAGTAGGAATGACTTCCCAGATGCTATTTTACGGATCCCAACACGTTGACGGTGTTTTGAGCATATCAGAACAAAGATTTTTAAATTCGGTAAGTACCTGTGGTACAGATGCACTTTTGAGACCACTTACTACAATATTATTTTCGTCTGCTTGTCTTATCAACTTGTTCTAGTCTACCTTTCATTACTTGCAGCTCAGATTGAAGGCGGTTGTTTTCGGAGCGGAGTTGCTGAATCTCTGAGGATAGGGGTGCAAGATCTTCTTTTTTCAGCAACATTTTCCAATTAAGCATCCAGAGCGTTATTAAGTTTTAGGTCAAACATTTCCCAAGAAAACACATTTAAAAACTAGGCGGAGGTGTCATTGCAGATGGTGCTGCTGCATTGCCGACGTGCCCAACTCCATTGAACAGAGGAAGATGTGTTTGCAGCTCCACCAGCACTGTTACTCATGATGTTGTATGTTGTATGTTTCTTTGGAGTATTATCAGCAAAGCTGTCGGGGGGAAGTTTGTTGCAAATTTCTTTTTGTTGTTTCCATAAAATTTGAGGTTAAATAAACACTGACTGCATTTACTGCTTATTATTGTATTTTTATGTATAATTTATTTATATAAACTGCTGAATATGTTTAAATATTAACAACGATTATTGTACACAAGAAATCACTTTTTTTTAAGTTTTTTAAAATATATTTTGTAAAATTAGAAAAATAATAAAGAGCAAACAAAAAATATCAGCTGTTTCACCTTTCAGTGCAGGGTTGCCAATCTAACGTCATGATGCTTGTTAGGAAAAGACCCTAACCACGTGCTTGATTACTAAGAAGACTAGAATGGAGCAAAATTCATGACTAATAGGTTTCTGCTAAAGTTCTGCCTATAATGGAGGCTCTAGCTTTCTAAAACCTCGGGTTCTGCTGAGATCTTTAGCCAGATCGAAATACTAGTATCAACCTAGCTAATACGGAGGTTGAAAGCTCGTTATAAATTCAAAACAAACTTCAACACATTTTTGTTGTTTTTTGTAATATTTATGTAGTTGTCTTTTATAAATGTTTATGTTTAGTGGTGTTAATAATAAATATTTAAATTCATTTCATTGCAATTAGATTAGATTAGATATTAATTCTTATTAGGTTTATTACTTTATTAAGTTGAATAATTTAGTTTCACTTGTTTAAATCTGAATATTTATTTATTCTAAAACATTATCCTGAAATTGAAAATGTAATTTTTAAAGTTTAATTTCGTTAATAAAAATTTAAAATTTTTTTAAACAAAAAAAAAATACTCTGGTTTTAACACAGGGGCTAATTTTTGCAAAGAAAAAGTCCAAAAAATTTTTACCATAACCGCTACGCTTCAAAAGAGAGAAAAACTAATTACTATGTGAATTTGTTTACATAAATAAATCTGCAAACTAAATGAGAATTGTATGCCGGTTTAAATTCAATGTTATAAAGTTCA
>JAEKOY010000908.1:0-16736 GCA_021234595.1 Delia radicum | reverse complement strand
CGACCGAAATTCATTATAACCTAATTTGAGTCTTAGTAGCCGAGTTTCAGTTGGCAAATAGCTAATTTTTTTCTGTGTGTGAAATTCCCATTAGTAAATATATTATTTTTTTAAAAGTAACCTTATTATTTTATTAGTTTAATTATATTTTAAGCTGTAACATTTCCAAACGGATACTCATTTCCAAAACAACCACCACGCTTGTGTTTCCCGATCATTCCTGGCTGTGTTTGTTTCTAGTTTTCTTCATCAATGCCATGTAGAATTGTACGAAAATTTTAAAGCAATGAATAAAAAGAAACATAATATTTAATCATATTCATATAAATAAATATATTTTTTATATTAATACTAACCGTATTATTTTAATTGTATTATTTAATATTTATTTATTTTAGCCGGTAATATTTCAGCCGTCAAAATTTGTCTTGCTTTTTGTCGGCATATATTTTCCGACTGAGGCACAAACATGTTTTTATCTAAAAGTACTAGTTGTTGTTTTTATGAAAAAATGTATACACACTTGAAACAACCACCACCAAGTTTATTATAGAAATGCAAACATAGACACTAGCGGACATTCATTTGAGGCAAATTCTCAAAATCATTTAAAAAATTAAACTAATGGCCTGTTTCTCGATTTCGAAAAAAAAGCTTTCTTTCGCTTTCTAAGCGAAAGAAAATTGATTTGGCTTTCTCTAACTAATTTCTATGCGAACGATGACTTGAAGTACAAGTCGAATGAATACGTAACAGTTTTCATACAAAATTTGGTTTCTCTATTTCGAACGAGTTGTCAACAGTGCGAACGTAAATGTCAAAACCAGTCACTTGCTTTTTTGATTTCGAGTAACAAAATATTTTCAAAAAAATATATCATTCATTATATTAGAAAACGCAAAAAATCTGGACACGGGTCCTCTGATTTTGTTTATTTTTTGTACATGAATACTATATGGTCCAATTTGTAACGTTTCCTTTTTCAGATCTCCAAATTTGTAAAAACTCGTGGTTTTATGAACGTTTTTAGTTCTCATAAACTTTGATGTGCCACAACTTTTTAATTGTATATCGCATGTTATTAAATTAAACGATATTTGGAAGATGCACTTGTCTACTTTATAACTGGACTGAAATGTATAAAAATATTTCCATAGAATAAAAGAATAAACTTTCTTTAAAAAATCATTACAAGTAGAAAACATGTTTGTCCCATAAAAATCAGTATTTGTATATTTAGGTAAGATTCCATATTTTAGTAAACAGTATTTTTTGAAAAATCGTAGGGGGAGAAAGTTTTGAAAAATACATTAGAAAACTGCATTTGCATTTTGTATGCACTTTTTTAACAATAAGTTTGTTTAAAAATCTCCAGTTATAAAGTAGACAAGTGCATATTCCAAATATCGTTTAAATTAATAACATGCGATATACAATTAAAAAGTTATGGCACTTCAAAGTGAAGCACTTTTAGCATTTTTATCAAATTTATGAAAATTAAAAACGTGCATAAAATCGCAAGTTTTTACAAATTTCGAGATCTGAAAAAGGCTATGTGCAAGTGGGACTATAGAGTATTCAAGTACAAATTATAAAACAATTGGAGAACCTAAAAAAAAATCCTCATTTTTCAATGTTCTAAAATATAATAATAAATTATAAATATTTAAAAAAAAAGAATGGATAACAAAAGGTAAGAATAAAATAATATGAATATTTGTAGTTTTTTAAGAACTTTAAATTTCAGCTTAATGAAATCCACAATGGAACAGCTGAAAATGCTGGTGTACTTTTTTGATTTCTTCTTTTGATTTATTAATTTTTCTTTTTTTCTTTTTTTTTATTTATTTGTTTTATTAATTATTTGTCATATACAGCTGATCACTGTTAAGTAATGTTGTATTTATCTTCAAACAATTTAGTAGTATTTTTGGTATTTTTTAAAGGAAATTGGAATATAAGTTTAAAATATCCGGTCTGGCACCACTATGATTTGTAAATACGTAAACACAAAAATTGGCACACGTAAGTGTAGGCGAACGATAGCTTTCGAAATAGAGAAACCCAAATTGATTCGAATTCGAGTGACTAGCAGGTCATAAATATTAGAAAAACAAATTAGTTCCAGCACAACTGAAATTTGATCATGTGGTAAAATGAAATAAGTGATAACTTTAGTTAAATAACAGATTTAAATGATATCAACAATAAAAATTAGTTCAACTGAGTTAGAACCCGTTAACAGACTTTTGAACTAATTTTTTAATGAGTGTATTTATTGAAAAAACAGAGTGATAGATTTGGAGAGCTGCAATTTATTCCTAACAGAGGACACATATTTTTTTCAATCTCCCACAGATTTTGTAATATCAAGATTATCATCCACCAAAGGTTTTTAGGCGATGTTGAAGAGTTATAACGAAAAGATTTAAAAATTTGTTAAAAGTATCAATAAAATTAGGGTAGTTTTTAATTGAGTAGAGCACATTACCAGTAAAAATACTAATACTTAAGATGTTCGTCTGGTTAACTTCGTTGCCTCAGAAATGCTGCTACCATTAAAAATACTATATATTTTTCTTAAAATGGTTTAAATACTGAGTGACATAGAATCGTTCGTTTACGTAGATTTCCAATATGAATGCCGATTTTACTCTAACGTTCGAAATTGTTTTCTCAAGTACGTTTTCCTAATTTCCTAAATAGCTATTTTCTAAGACCAAAATCGGTCCACCCTAATGCAGCTACATATAATAGATGTAAATATTAAAAATTTCCATTGTTTTTACATTCATAATGTTTATTGATGTGTCTTTTATGCATAACAAAATATCAAATACATTTTCATATTGCTAGTATGCTTTTTTACTTATACAATTTTATTTATGCTTCAATACATTCTGATGATAAGATTGTCGTTTTGTTTATATTAACGTTCAGTTAATAAAGCAAAGAAATTTACATAAACAGAGTTACTTTATGGAAATAATAATATACTCAAACGACTTATAATTTTTTATCCTTGAAAGATTTGGAACAACTAAAGAAAATAGTTAATTTAATAGAAAATGTTATATATATCCGGCTAAAATAATATATACTTACGAGGCCTCCGAAGTTAATGTATTTATATTTGTATTTAATGTGCATAAAGCATTCAAATCGCAAAATAACGTATTTTATATTATAAATTTAATTTAGTATTTTTGTCTTAGTTGTGAGGTAACCCGACTCGAAGCCACTGATTTTAATCAACTTTGGATATGTTGTAGAAAAGCAAAACAAAAAGAGACAAGAAGTTTTTTAGCTGCTATATCTCACATTTAAGCATTAAAAAGTGGAGTTTAAAATGAATTAGCTTTTGTATGATAACATGTCTTAAATTTACGAAAATTACATTGATTTGCACGCTGGGATAAAGTCACCGATCGATTACAAGTATCGAAAAAAGTTCAGACATCCGCTGAAGTAAATTAAATTTATGCCTATTTTATACTGCTCACTACTTTCATTAGCTAAATTAATTGAAAACAACGCTAGATGTAATGTTGCTTAAAACGCATTATTTTGAAAAACAAGAATACTTATTAGATACAAGTTGATATAAATAGTTCCTAGTTTTTCTCAACAATTGTATCAAATTATATATAATTCCATAAAATAATAAAAACGATTATATGCAATTTGAAACGACTATTTTTAGTTTGTAATATAACTAGAGATGTCACAAATAGTGTATTCGAATACTTAATCTTTGCGGAATAGTTCTTGTTATATCCTCTTTTATGGAAATAAAACTCTTTAGTTTGAATATAATAAAATTTGGTTTTATTTAAAATGAAATGTTTGTTCTTTAATATCAAAGCTTAGAATGAATATTTATTACTCTGCCAATTGACAGTTGATTAAAACTCACAAGTCGGTACATAATAGGGTATTCAATTTACTCGGGTTTGCTTTTGTTCGAGTAATCGAGTAACTCGATTTTGTGGTTTTTAATTTACTCGAGTAGGCGAGTAAGATTTTAAAATTTCTCGAATAACTTGAGTAACTCGAACAATTTTAATACTTTAATTTTATTTTCCAAAAACTCACATTTTTGTAAGTTTTTATATTTTATTAGTACTAATATAACATATATATAAAAATTAACAAATTAATTAAAAATTTTAGTAAAAAGTATATCTAAAAGAGAAAAACATTTGCTAAGATCATTTATTATTGCGACAGTTTTGTCTCAGTGCACTCAAAGCAAAAGCGTTATTATATCAATGAAATTCTTTATAAATATGTTGAAATCTTCATTGATTTTCTTTCAATATAACTGGTTCATAAATATGTATTAAACTGTTTTATAAAAATATTTGTAAGGTGGTCCGTTTTGTAATTTCACTCAGACTTGACACAGTTTTGTTATATTAGTGTGTTAGTACTAAACTAAAAAATAGTTCATTTCGTCCTATCATTTTGGGATTTTGAGATATGTAATTTTTCTAAAAAAATTATAAAGAAGCTTTGAAACAACTTTCATGAATATTTAAGAAGATTTTCATCATATTAATGACAACTTCATTACTTCTATATGTAAATTTTAATATGTGGAAATTTTGCGTCGGACCGCTACGAATTTCCATATAGGGCTTCTAAAATTGGCTTGTTACATCGACATAAAAGGGACCAACAAAAAGTTTTTAGTAAATGACATTTCAAAATTTCTTTTTGAAAATATAGTATTTATATGTAGTTTCTTTAGATCAAATGGCAACTAAATTAAAAAAAAAAAAAAAAATGTTTGATCCCACTTTTAACCCTCAAATCCGCACCAATAATCTTAAACACCCCAGTCTTAGAACTTGTTTCTTTAAAAAATATCCAAGTTTCTTCGATATCGGAGTTTTTCGCATTAAGTTCTTCGTTTTTCGTAATATAATTTCTTTAACAGTGCTCACTTAATATAAAAATACACTTAACATTTAAATATTCACTATAACAGTCACATTATTTTATACAAAATATAAAAAAAATATAAAATAGTTCATATTTTTAAATTACTCGAGTTACTCGATTAATCGACCAAAATTGTTCGAGTTATTCTTTACTCGAAATTGGCCACTTCGAATTACTCGAACAATTGTTCGACATCATTTCATCGATTAATCGAGTAACGGTTAACCGATTGAATACCCTAGTACATAAACACGACGGCGTTTAATCGTCTTTGGTATTGCCAACAATTCTTATATTAATTTTCATATAAACTTGATATAAAAGTATAATATAAATTGGATATAGACGAAATTAAGCTGAACCGAAATACTATTCGGGTTTAAAAATCATATTAAATAAATATAAGCAGCCTTGTTTGAAATTTTAAAGAAAAGAGTTTTATGCAAAACTAGATTTTCTCAATTTTTTATAAGAACAATACAGACTTTTAAGCTGTTTCCTTAAGAGAGAATAATGTTTATAACCGAACTATTAAGGCCTCATTAGTTGTTACTTTCTGTTGCCGTTCTGTGTCGTTCTGTTCTGTAGGTAATATTTTGTAATTACTTTTTCTGTAAAAGGAATCAGCTGTTTTAAAAAGTAAAAAAAACTCCAACCAAAATCATTCAAATCAGGGATGATAAATGCGATTTTAAAATAGTACCAACCTGGATATAAAATAGTACTTTTTCGACATCACAAGAGAAAAAAAAAATTAAATATAAATTAACAAACAAATCTTTGTACCCTCCAAAATGAACAAGTACAACTGAAACAACAAAAATGTATTGAAAAAAAGAATATGTTAAAGAAAATTTTGAGGTGAAAAACTTTTTTGGATGTAAAAAAATAAATTGTGTCGTGAAAAATATATTTGAGGTAACAAAACTGTTTTTGAGGTGAAAAAAAAAATTTGTGGAGAAAAAAGAATTTGCGGTGTATTTTAAATATTATTCACCTCTTGGCGTCTGGTGGAAAAATATGACGTTATATTTTATACACCAGACACTACAATGAATTCTAATAATATACAGTGCATTATACACCAATTTGTATGGAAAATTTAGAGGTACTTTCACATTGTCACTCACCGCTGAACCGATTTTGCTCATTTTCAATACCAAACTTTTCGGAAAAATGTACATAAAGCTATGTAAAAATGGGCAGTGCGTACTAAGAAAATTAGCAGATATTGATTTAAAAAATTATTAAATTTTTGAGATTTTTTCTTAAATTCACCAAATTTTTAACATTTTTTTGAATGTGCTATTAATATCTTGGTGTATTGAATTACGTTTCTCACAGTTTTCTGCGAATTCAATCCTTGTAATTGGTAGCAAATAAATTTGTTCGTGAACTCATTCGATTTTAAAAACACGCAGCTAATAGTCAATTTCACATTTTTATAATATTTTCATTATTTACTTTTTTGAAAATCAAAATTATAGTGTGTTTTTTTATTATATAGTGATTGAATTCAATAATTGGTTTAATCGATTAATAAAACTTTAATATAATCATCTGTAATCAGTCGCACTGAGTGAAATCATGTGACTGAATTCACAGCGTTTGGTTCCAAATTAATTCATTGTTCATATGTGACTGCAAATCGAATTAATATTTATTGCATTTTAAAGGGACCAAGAAATTCATAAATAGAAAAATGTGTTAATCGTAGTAAATGAGTCAAAGGAGTATCATGGTACATCTGAGGTTCAAATAGTACCATAAAAAGTACCATAGTACCAACTTTACCATCCCTGATTCAAATATTGAGAAAAACGTTGAATTCTATATTTAATAGATTTGTCCGCAACAGAACGGAAGGAAAAAAAGTGAAAACTAACCACACATACAAACTTTCAATTGAACAGAAACAAAACAGCTGATTCATAACAGAACAGAACGTACAAACTAATTCTGCCTTTATTCTGCCTATTAAACATGCAAAATTTGTCAAATACCGAATAGGAACCGAGTATTAGTGATCCACCAGAGGTGGATCTTGCACATCAAGATCCACCAGAGGTGGATCTTGCACATCAAACAAGTTTTCAATTTATTTTTTGATCAATGGTTATAATCTTTAATTTCAAACTCATATGTATATTAGTTCTCATGTAGTGAGTAAACTAGTTCATATGAATGCTTGAGGTTTGGCATGGGATTGTTACCGCTTTCAAAACGTGTTCTGATGATGGGAACCTAGAAAATTCCCGAAATAGATCTATCAACACATTCCTGAAAGGGTCAAATAATAAATTTGAAAACAAAAACTCTATAGATTATTTGTTAGGACAATATCCTAATGAAGAAATATAGAGTATATGGCCTCGAACTTGAATAATTTTCATTTTCATTGCACAATTAAAGGTCGAAAAAACATAATTTTTATTTTTAATAAAAATTATAACAAACTTGTAAAACTATGATCTTGTATAAAAATATGAACTGTAATAATTCATACTTATTAAACATTATAAAGATTTCGTATTTTTATCTGTGAGGTTCACACTAATTTAATTTAAGTAACTTTTATACTTATATTTTGCTCTCGCAAGGTTACAAATACTTACTGAAATACATTTTAACTTGCGTATGGACTTATTTTAAAAAAATGGTAGAAACCACTATTGAGCGTTAATATTGTAGTGATGAAGACAAAAAAAAAAAAAAAAAAAACTCTACTTATTTCATTAACAAAGAGAGTACCCTAAATAGTGGGGATTCTCTACTATTGCACTTCAATTTAAATGAAATTTAAGTATGTGCTACAAAATAAAAATATCCATGAGTCCTTATCATTAAATTAATTAAAGTTGTTTACAATTGGTCTTTAAAATGGGTATTTAAAATTAATTGGATACACCATTTTCATTTAAAACCATTACTGGTCATTTTTGCAATTATAAACAATATATGTTTCATATCAATGTACTCATATACTTCCATATATGTCCATATATAAAACATATATTTCTATATACAGTGGTGGTCTCCAAATTAGCCCATCCAGCATGGAATTTTCTTTGTCATATCATAATTATAATTATTTTTGTTTTTTAGTTTTTAGTGTTTTTATTATTTTAAAATATTTAATACAATATACTTATTATACTACATAACTTGTCCATAATTTCACTTGTCAAAAATTGTTAATTTTGCCCCTTAAATAGAGAATTATTTTCTTTTCCGATTTTGAAGTCTCCTATCGGGTAAGTGCGGCCAGATTTTGATTTACCGTCCTCCGCATTTTTTTGCCCCAACCCTACCTTATAAATTACCTTCGGACATATTTACTCAATATTTTTATGGACTGTGATCGTGAAAGGGTTAAAAGTCAAGGTAAACATATTATTGTAATTAGCTGAAATATCGGAAACATTGTCTAATATACACACAGAGAAAAATTTAGGTATTTGCTAACTAAAATTCGGTTAGTACGAATTTCAGACTTTTGGCACAACTTAACATTCGTTTTCACAACAAAGTTCGTTTATTTCAACTGAATTTTATTTGTAGCACCCAATATATTCGGAAATCTAATGTAAATATTGTTGTGCTTAATGAATTTATAATTTGTTAAAATTAACATAGACTTTTCAATTCGGTTGGCACTTATTTCTCTGTGTGTATATATTTCACCAATATAATTTTATTTTAAATATTTTAAATTGAGAATTAACTTTAAAATAATTATGTGTGCTATGTGGGCTAGTTTGATGACCACCAATATATGTCCATTAGGGCGGGTCGATTTGTAGGGAGGGCAAAAATTCACCAATTTCCCTATGATTACCGTATTCTATGGGTTATTCCATGCAAATTTGCCAAAGAACCATACCTCTATCGTTAAAATCGAGTCCCCTACTTTTTGTTGGTAGATTTTTTCCCAAATTGACGTTCGTTTGAAATATTACCTACACGTTCACATCCATAACTCAATCGGGTTTAATCGCCGGTAGGCGCGTTGGAAAGTTGAGCTCATTTCGATCAATTTACAAAAAAAAATCTCCAACATTGGTCCAACGGTTCAAAAGTTACGGGCATTTTTGTCCAAATTTTGGAGCATTTTGCCATTTTTTTCATGATTTTGTCCAAGAATATTACTTTCATGGCCATTTTTTGGCTCAATCCATTATTTAATTCAATTTACAATTCAAAACGAAGAGTTTAAGCCAAAATTTATCGAATTCGGTTGATTAATTCATGCGATATTGCTAAAACAAAATAACACATAAAACCAACTTTTTGATTTTTTTTCCCTTTTTATTTTTTTTTCTACAAAAATTCAAATTAAGAGATAATAAAGTATCTATCAACCTATTATCAAAAAAAAATATTCAATTTGAGTGTAGTAAAAGACAAAATGTGAAAAAAAACATTATTTTTTCTGAAAGTCTTGTTTGCTTTCAAGTCTGGGTGTTTTCGTACGGCTTTCTAATGTCGTCGCCATAGCGCCTTCTACATTCTTTCCTGCAACTCGTTTAGCAGTGGCAGCCAGCAATTGGACATGTCTTTCCGTTCCTTGAATGTGTAAAGGAATTTGTGGATCATCGAACGGTGGCACTTCGTAATTTAAATATCCCTCCAAATGTTCATACGAATAACAAGTAACACTTCACTGAAATGACGCTCAAAACAAAAGTAGCATACACTGGAATATTATAAACAAACAAAAATAACAAACAAAAATAAAGAAGTCTATAAAGAAACTAAAACAAAAAGAAATAAACAAACATAACACAGGGTATGCACCCTAAGAAAAAATATGCCAATAATGTAAAGCGGAAATCAGTCCAGTCGTAACGTAAGGTTCGTAAGCTTCGTAAGTCAAAAAAATTGAGCCAAAAAAATGGCCATGAAAGTAATATTCTTGGACAAAATCATCAAAAAAATGGAAAAATGCTCCAAAATTTGGACAAAAATGTCCGTAACTTTTGAAACCGTTGGACCAATGTTGGAGATTTTTTTTTGTAAATTGATCAAAGTTATGTTATGGATGTGAACGTATAGGTAATATTTCATACGAACGTCAATTTGGGAAAAAATCTACCAACAAAAAGTAGGGGACTCGATTTTAACGATAGAGGTATGGTTCTTTGGCAAATTTTCATGGAATAACCCATAGAATACGGAAATCATAGGGAAATTGTCGAAAAATAAATCGACCCGCCTTAATGTCCATATATGCACATATTTGTACATATATGAACTTTTTGACCGGGTAAGTTAAAATTCCAAAGCAATTAAATAAAACAAAGAAAAGTTAAAAAAATAAGTAAAAAATATGTCCTATTAAATTATGATTATACTAGCTGAAGTGCCCAGTGTTTCCCGGGTCAACTGTGATTTTCGAATGCAGAAAAAATTTTAAGCTAGGAAATAGACGACTTAATTTTTTTAATTTTAACGTTAAACTCATATTGATTTTAGTGCATGGTTTCGAAAAAGTTTATCCTTAAAAAAAATTTGTTTTGTTTTTTTTTTAATGTACTTGTTACCCTATGGGGAATGAAGAGTCAATTGTCCTATAAGTGACTGGTTAAAGAAGGACTTATCACAGGACTGGTATAATTTAATACTGAAGTAGGTTATGCATTGTCAATTGTCCTAAAACTACCAATCCTGTGACTGGTAAAGGGAGGACTTACCACTTAACCAGAATGCTTATTACGAAGAAAAAGCCAGTTGGCCAGAATTTTACCCATTGGAAGCTGTTTAGTTTTCGTTTATTTTATTCGACTTGGGCCTTTTGCGACAGTCTTGTGGTATGCCCATCTTTGGTTAGTCCTGTGGCATGTCACTATGTGGTTTTAAATCAGGACAAATGACCCCCTCCTATGACAAGCCAATGTTAAAGTTGCCAGTTGTTTACATATTGTAGGGTTTAGCAGAGGACCGGTCTCTGTCACGAAGGGACCGATCCTGTGGCACACGCAGGACCGATCTCATTCCCCCTAGGGTATTGCCAAGAACGGTAAGGAAAAATAAAATTTAAAAAAAATTAAATCATAAAGGCATTGCGAAAAATTTAGTAGGTATATTATACGGGGAAAACAAATTCTTAAAAACGAAATAGTTTTTCCTAAAATGTTTTAATTGGATTTAATACTTTCAAATTAAAAAAAATAAGCTGTATCAGTAATAGTGGAATTTTTTGATTTTGACTTTTTTGATCAAAATCGGTATTGAAGTGGGCTATGGTAATGAAACTTTACTGAGGCCGTTCTCGGGAAACGAAGAATATATGTGAGTAATTTTAAATCCATTAAAGCTTTCTTAGAAGTTTGTATTCGAAAAAACGAACAAAGTTGAAAAAGGTGAAACAAATTTAAATTTTACATTTTTTGTCAAAAGAGGGGCGTAGACATGGTCGATAAAAACTATACTACGATCTAAATTGAGGTCCGAGGATTGTTCATGCCAAATGGGAGGAAAATCCGTTGAGAATTGCAAATTTGTATAGAGAACAAACAAACAGAAAATGAGTTTTATATATATAGAAGATAGTAGAATTTTTTGATTTTGACGTTTTTGATCAAAAGTCGGTATTGAAGTGGGCTATGGTAATGAAATTTTAATTTTACATTTTTTGTCAAAAGAGGGGCGTAGAAGTGGGCGTGGGTCGATGAAAACTATACTACGATCTAAGTTGAGGTCCGAGAATTATTCATGCCAAATATGAGAAAAGTCCGTTGAGAATTGCAAATTTGTATAGAGAACAAACAAACAGAAAATGACTTTTATATACATATATAGATTACTTAATGATTTGTTTGATAATTCTGCATAATAAGAGAGAAAATCACAAAAGAATGGTTAAAACTGAAGTGTTTAATTAAATTTTTACATAAACAAAAAAAAAAGTGAAACTAACATATGAACTAAAAGAACGAACTAGATCAATAAATGGAAATAATTGATATGAACTATGAACTATTAAACTTTTGACCATACACAATTGACTCAGGCGTCATGAGTGGTGGTTAACATTTATTTGCTTTTGTTGTCGTTTATAAATCTTGTTGTGGACCAATTGTCCAGTCCGATGTTTGCTGGGATGAACCAAAACATTCTTTAAACTTTCTGTCTATATTAATTCCAGTTGTGTTTGTTTTTTTTTGTGTAATGAACTTAATATTTTTGTTGGTTGGTGCAGTTTAGTTTTTCATTGTTGCTGTTGTTTGTTAATAAAATTGTATTTGTTTTTTTTTGTACTGACACTGGGTTGGCATGTATTTGTTTCGTTACCAACCAACATTAAAGTATTTAGTATTAAGTTGCAGAATTGCATTTTTTTTTGTAATGCAATTCTTTAGTAGGTCGTTGTCTTGGCCAGATTTTTTGTATTAAGTTTTGATGATATATAATTTTCGTATTAATGTATTATTAATTTTTGTTTATATTTTAAGGCCAAGCAACTTCCGTTTAGTATTTAGGTTAAGTATAAAAGAAAGTGGGTGACTTGAAACTGGGGCAGTTACCCACTGAATAAAGTGAAATCAAGAGCCAACTTTAACCTAATTGTGTTTTTCTTTCTTTAAAAGCTAATTAGGGAAATGGCAGGTAACTCCCCACTTTGGCGCCTTTCGGGCACCGCTTGGGACAGTGCTTGGTAGCACTCAAATATTACCAACTTCTGCTACGTAGGGATTGCTCGACCGCCCGACCAATTTTTACGCACTGACAGAACGGTTTCGGAGTACATTTTAAATTACTTGGGCCAACGGGGGGCCACGATTAACATTGGCGCAGTCGGTATTTCGAACCGATTATCGGTTCCGGTTTTTTTTAGTTAAATTATAAATTATTTAGAATGAAATAGTTTTTTTTAAGGGATTTTGTAAAAACAAATATGTTTTTGTAACTTGTTTGTAAGTGTTGAAGATAAAAACCGGGGTTTTTGTTTGTTATATTAAAGGGGAAGAAGTTTTTGTTTGTTTGCTTTATGTTGTCTAAAGCTGGTTTTTCGTTTTTTTTATTAACAAATTAACGTTTTTTTTTAAAAAAAATTTTTGGGTTAAATTTGTTAGGAAGAGCATTTTATTACAACTTGCAAATATTGAATTACAAATTGTGAGCACTCAAATTATGGGTCAACAAGTTTGTAATTACTTACATTTTTGGGATATGTATTAATAAATTGATTAGTACGTTATAATTTTGGATTTAATTGGAAATATTATGTTTTTTTACTAATAGACGGAAAACTTCATTAAGAGATTTGAAGAATGCCGTTGTTCTACTTTGTTAGGGAACAATTTAATTTGTGAGTTATTCTTCTTATATGAAAGGGCTAAATAAAGAATAAGCTAAAGCATCTTTTATTTAATATTTTTAAAGGAAGTCGATAAAAAGCTTTTATAAATTCGTTGAGAGTAAAAAATCAAAAATATAACTGAAATATTGTGAAAAGTAAAAGATAAGGGATACAAAATATTGTATATTTGTGAACAGGATGGTTGCTCATGTTAATGCATAACATAAAGTGGGAATGGGCGTACATTTTTGTGCACCTACAACTATTTGAGAAAGTATTACGATTAGGGGAAGTAGGCAATGAAATACCATGGTAAAACGGGGAAGATGAGGATGCGAAATCAGACCGGGCAGTAGTTCCGGTAGTATAGTCATGTGTGTTCCGGAGGCTGAGGGAGAGGAGTTATGTATTTTGTTTTTTTTAAACGAGGGTAGTCGTTTTTTTATATATTTTTAGAGGTTGGCAAGTAGCTAGTGGGGGTCATGTGCGACCCGTTACCGGTCGGGGACTGGTAGCTTCGCCATTAGTTGCCTGCTGGGAACCTCAGGTTAATGGAAGACGGGTCCACGGGGATGGGCTCAAGTGTAGGAGCTCGAAGTAGATGCCTAGGTGTCACGGGGCTATCATAGGGGTAGCCCCTTTTTCGGTGTTTACCCAGCCACCGAGAAGGTTCGACTCTTAGAGGGAAGGAGGTTAGATTTTTGTTTTTGGTTTTGGAATTCGGGTCCACGGGGATGGGCTCAGGCAGAAAGGTGCGAAGTAGATGCCGAGGTGTCACGGGGCTATCATAGGGGTAGCGCCCTCTTTCAGTGCTTACCCTGGCGCTGGAAGGGTTCGGCCTTTGAAGGGAGAAGGTTGAGGAAGTTTATGTTTGGTTGAAAGGTAAGGGGTTGGCAGGTAGTTAATGGGGTCATGTGCAACTCATTACCTGTTGAGGTTGGTTGCTTGGCCATTAGTTGCCTGCTGGGGGCCTCAGGTTTATGGAATACGGGTCCAGGGGATGGGCTCATGGGAGATTGGAGTAGGCTCTAAAGAGTCACGGGGCTACCATAGGGGTGGCACCCTTCTTCGGGGCTGACCCGGGCTTCGAAGAGGTTCGTCTCTTGAGGGTGTGAGCGGAAGGTTAGTAATTCAGGTAATCGGAACATTATATGGGGAAAATGGGGGAGCTAGGGATGGTTTGGTATTGCGTTCTGGGATTAAGAATGGGATTTTTATTGGTTACGGAGGTAGGTCGTAATGGCTATTTAATTTTTGTTTACTTTGTAGTGCTTGTTGGGGATATGAGTTGGCCTCTTGGGGGTTTGGATGGGTCGGTCGCGAGGAGGTCGAAGGCAAGGAGGGTCTGGGGACCAGTCCGGGGCAGTGGCTATTTCGGGTCCGATTATAATGCCCGAAGTGTCGTTGGCAGAAAGGGCGAGGGGTCCAGAGGACAAGGGCGGTAGACGGGTTAGACGGGTGTCCTTCAATGTTTGAGAAGGATTGGCAGTGTGGTCGCGAGGACCATCAATGGCTACTATCATAAGCATTAATGGTCTTTCCCACAAGATCGAAGTTGGGGAGAGGAGGAGAAAAGAGTGTGGTCGCGAGGACCATCAATGGCTACTATCAGTAGCATTAATGGTCTTTCCACAGGATTGAAGGTGAGGAGGAAAAAAAAAAAAGAAGAGAGAAAAAAAAAATATATGAAAAAAAAATTGGCCAAAAAGAGGAAAAAAAAAAAAAAAAAAAAAGAAAAAATAAGAAATATAAAAAAAAAAAACAAAACAGCGATAAAAAAAGATTAAGGCTGACCCCAGGAAAAAAAATTTTTGGATAATAATATATGAAAGGGGAAAAAAAAATATAAGAAAAAAAAAAAGAATAAAAGAATTTGAGGCTGTTATAGAAAAGAGGGTGAAGGCCCCAACCTAAGTATAGATATAGTTTAATGTAGGCTAAGATCTATATAAGGTAGTTAGTTAGCGTAGTATAGAACAGTAGTACAGAATGCAGTGTAGAATGTTTTGGTGAGTGAGTAGCGGACCAGCAGGGGGAGTTTGTTCGTTGGATGCGGTTGGTCGGAGTTGCAGGAAAGTTGACGCTCAGCAGGATGTGGCTTGATCATCGATCTTGGAGTATGTAACGGAAGCTTGAGGGGACTGTGGTAAATGGCTGGTTGTCCGGTATGGTGTGTGGCCCACTGAAGGCCATCAAGACCATGAAGTCGAGGACTTCGTATGGTGTCAACGGAATTTATATGAGGAAGATCAGTCGAGCATCCTAGGCATGTATCAAATGTAGGACGAGGCTCAAGTATTTGGCGCAGTCTTCTGTTACAATGTTTCCACGGTATAAGCCAAAAAGGGTCGGATGAATGTTGACCTTGCAACCTGGTGTTTCGCAGCTTCTAATGTTTCACGGTATAAGGCCAAAAAGGGTCGGATGGATGTTGACCTTGCAACCTGGTGTTTCGCAGCTTCTGAAATATGCTTGGGCATCAGGCCGGTGCATGGAGCAATAGGCCGAGTGGCAGTAATTGGGCCGAGAATTTTTGAGCGCCGCATACATTATATTTATGTGCGGCCGTATTTGTTTTTTTGAGCTCAGCGTACCGAATATTTGTATGGGAGGAGGTGCTAATGCGGACTTGTAATGCGGCGTTGAATCACCAGGAAATGGAATCAAGTCCGAGCCATTCATGGGGTCTAAGTAAAACATCTAGCTGAACGAGACTTGCGACAATAACGATGCGTGCATCGTTTCTGCAAAGAGGGGAGAATGTTGTGGACCAATTGTCCAGTCCGATGTTTGCTGGATGAACCAAAACATTCTTTAAACTTTCTGTCTATATTAATTCCAGTTGTGTTTTGTTTTTTTTTGTGTAATGAAACTTAATTTTTTGTTGTTGGTGCAGTTTAGTTTTTCATTGTTGCTGTTGTTTGTTAATAAAATTGTATTTGTTTTTTTTGTACTGACACTGGGTTGGCATGTATTTTGTTTCGTTACCAACCAACATTAAAGTATTTAGTATTAAGTTGCAGAATTGCATTTTTTTTGTAATGCAATTCTTTAGTAGGTCGTTGTCTTGGCCAGATTTTTGTATTAAGTTTTGATGATATATAATTTTTCGTATTAATGTATTATTAATTTTTGTTATATTTTAAGGCCAAGCAACTTCCGTTAGTATTTAGGTTAAGTATAAAAGAAAGTGGGTGACTTGAAACTGGGCAGTTACCCACTGAATAAAGTGAAATCAAGAGCCAACTTTAACCTAATTGTGTTTTTCTCTTTCTTTAAAAGCTAATTAGGGGAAATGGCAGGTAACTCCCCACTTTGGCGCCTTTCGGGCAACCGCTTGGGACAGTGCTTGGTAGCACTCAAATATTACCAACTTCTGCTACGTAGGGATTGCTCGAACCGCCCGACCAATTTTACGCACTGACAGAACGGTTTCGGAGTACATTTAAATTACTTGGGCCAACGGGGGCCACGATTAACAATCTCA
>JAEKOY010000907.1:0-16746 GCA_021234595.1 Delia radicum | reverse complement strand
GGCAAAGACGTTATTTATAATCCCAACAGGCACCAATTCTAGCCTTTGAGAAATATGTTGAAATTTTCATATGATACCAAATGTATTTGTCAAATTCATTGTAAATAAAATAATTCAAGCGTTTGTATTCAAATTGAAAAAGATTTAAAAACTATTGAGAAATGTAATAGAAATTGCTTGTAAAAAAAGCTAGTTCTGTAATACGCCTCCATCCTATTTCTCGAGTCTCTATCTAATTGAAATTATAGGTTTAATATTTAACATCGATATTTCATCGTTTTCGACTCGCTGTAAATAGTTTTTTTTTTTTTTTTTTTATTTATCATCTGAGTTTTTACTTTAGTAAAATAAAATATAATTAAAGTTGTTATTAAATTCATTTTTAAACTAGAAATATATTTGAAAATTAGCCTTGAAAATAATTTGAGAAACAAGATTTTAATCTAGTGTTTTCAAACAAAAGTAAAAAGCGAAAAAATAAATATGAAAGATGTCTTTAAAAAAATATAAATAAAATATTTGAGTGTAGAACCCGCGATATAAAACTTCTGTCTGTATGACCGATATAACACAAACCTCTATATTAGTGAAACACATTAAATGTACGTATTTAAATTTTAAATATCCTCATATTTCTTAAAAATGTAATAAAAGTGTTTTACGATTTTGGTAAAAATTTTGGAATTTTGTTAATTTTTCGAATTGTTCAAGGCCGACTTGAAAGATTCCGATTATCTACCCCAAATCTCAGAAACTGTGTTGTTTGTAACTACACCTTATCCACGTTCGTGGGCGTTGGTGCTGTAATGGTTAGCGCGCGTTGGACTGTTACACAGATGGTCCCGGGCTCGATTCTCGGTGACGACATCAGTTTAGAAAAATAATATGTATGAGTTTTCTATCACTTATATGTATCGCTGCGCCCACCTTCGGTGTTCCCATAGCACTTAAACCCCACCGAAGTAAAATAATGAATTAGGCTATGAAACAAAAAGCTTAACTAAATTCGCCAACTCTACATCAGGTGGCGAGCAACAACTGTTCTAAGACTTATCACCTCGCGCAATTACAGGGTTGCCATGTTTGAAGCCCTTCATCTTTCACCAACTTTCATCTCTCCACTATCTCCTTTCCAAAGAAAGCAACACATTTATTAAAAGGAAGAATTTCCAGAGTGTTGCTTCTCTTAAAAAAAAAAGTCTTTGGAAAAAATATGTAGTAAAATCCCTTTAATTCTGGTTCGTTGTCGGAACTACACGGACACTATTTGGTTTGTACCACTGTTTTTTTCTTTTAGAAACCCCATTTCTTGTTCAAAAAGTATTGTTTTTATCGTTATTTCTCCCAAAAATAGATATTTTGATTGAAGTTTCGAAATGTTTTGTTAAAATGAAAACTATAACAGGAAATGTATCTTATAAAACAACATGTTGTTCAAAATATATTTAAAACTATTTTTTTCGTTTACCTACCACATATTGTCTACAAATGTGGTTTAAATTTTTTTTAAATTTTCAATTTCTGGGTTGCCATAAATGATTTGAAAAAGTATATATTTATTGCTTTTTTATAAGCACTTTCTTAAAAATTTATTCACAAATATAAGGAAAATAGGCGTAATAAACTCTTTTTATTGGTATCAATAAGGACATATACGAAAACTTTTAGAAATTAAAATTTTTTATATTTAACATGTACCTTTTAAAAACAAAAACATTATTCTAATCAAAACATTTCCGTTTTTTTTTTTTAAATGGAAGTATGAGGAAAATTATTCCGTTTTTAATTTTAATATCAAAAATTAGTGTCCGACCGAACAGTTCGACCAAAAAACTATATTTGTCGGTTTTTTGATATCTAGAGACAATGATGACAAATTTTGGTATTGGAAACATGTTTGTTGAGCCGATTAATTCGATTTTGTGTATAAAATTTAAGAGAAAAGCCGAAGTTTAGCTATAATGTTAAAAGTTCGGCCGCCGAAGTATTTTCCGAACTTCAGAGGCCGAACAGTGAATTCATTGCTTGACTACAAACTTTCCTTCAAATTTGACACTCAAAACATTTTTCCATCCGCCAAATTTGTCCATAATGCTTTAAAATACCGAATATAGACCAAATGCATTTCTGGCCGAACTGTTCGGTCGGACACTATCAAAAATGTGATATTTTCTAGTGTCCGACCAAACTCACTTTTTATGGCCGAACTTCGACCAAATTTTCAATGTTTGGGCGATGCCGTAGAGGAACATTTTAATTTACTTTTTAATTTGATTAAACGGTTCATTTTGACAATGACATTTGTTTAAAGTAAATCAAAAATATTTAAACATGAGTAAATTCCAAAAAAGCTAATGTAGATTTTTTTTTTTTTAAATATTAAATAATGAGTGCAATTAATTTAATATCGTCTTTTGAAAAAAAAGGGAATGCTTGAGATTTTGTTATTTTTACTGAAATATATAATGAATTTAATACAAAATGTCGTGTTTGTACCTGAAATCAAAGAATTCTATCTGAAAATGTACTCAATTACTTCAAATACACGTCATACTGGGTAGGACACTACGATTTTCTCTCAACCAGCACAGGAACGTACAAATTTGAGCGAAAAAAATAATTTTCAAAAACTCTCTTGTTCTAAACAAATATTTAATTGAATCAATTAATATTTACATAAACTTTTAAAAATTCAAATGCATATTTTATTTTAGACATAATTCTCAAATTATTTTTCATACACTTTAGCTTAAATAGAAAATTTTGGGAATAAAATACCAAATGTGTTTGTAAAAAAGCAAGCATACACTCAAACATACAAACAGATACAGCATTAACAAAAAACACATATACCAATGTATCGTTTACACACTTTTTTTGTGAGTAGCATATTTTTTTGTAAAAGTTATTTATAACTTTTTTGCCTTTTTAATTTTCAATAAAGTTTTTATTAGATTATCATTGCCGTGATAGTTGCAAAATCAATTAAATTATTAATTGATTCAATAAATGTTTTAATTAAAACTAGTTTTTAGTTTTTTCTGTGTATCAGGAAAATGAATATTATTTACTTTTCTATTGTATATTAAAAATCTTTTTAAAGAATTACTTTTAAAAGCTAAAAGTTAATAAATCATGTTCTTCTAACAATTTTCAATTGAAATTAATTTTTAAAATACCTTAGTGAGCCTTTTACTTAATGCGTACACCAATTATTTTACGCATTTTAATAAAAAGCTTTTTATTAATTCAAAACAAATTTACTTTTTCCCAGAGCGGGATTCCGGGAAATTTTAAAAAATTTCCCGCTTTCCCTGGGAACCGAAAAAGTGCGGGAAAAAGAACACCCTTCGTTAACCCCTTGTTAAACATTTTTTTTTACATTTTAAATCTATACAATTTTTTTTCTTTGTGTCGACATGATTTAAGTTTCCGGTGAACTCAATCGTATGTTAGCAACAATTGACAAAACAACTGTGTTCTATATAACCTTCTGCTGTTGTGGTTATTTTAGCTTTTGGCAATAGAAATATTCTAACAAAAAATGTAGAAAAACAAAGACTTTATTGTAGCATTTGTGTCAACTGTTGTAGTTATTTGCCCGATTTTTTTGTATATTTAAAATAATATAAACATAAAATAGATAAAGATAAACTTTCTTTTATGTTTCAGTTTCAAATAAGTTTTTTTTTAATGATAAAAAAATAACTACAAATTTTTAAAGTTTGCTTTTGAATGTTTTGAATAAATGAGTACTGAAGTTGTTTCTATTTTTGGGAGATCTGTGAGATAAAAGAACACAAAGTTCATCACAATTATTTTAAGATGTTAATTTAATTTAGTTAAACTTAAATTTTCGCAGGCAACAATTAAATTTCAATCAAGAAAAATAGAAATTAAGTGATAATAGAGTTTGGGGTAGAGTGGTAATAGGGGTTAAGTGATAAATTAAAATTTTTATCTAATATTTGTGAATTTTTCAGGAAGTTTACCTACAGTGTCGTGTTGTTTAAAAGCAAATTACTACTTTTAACTATTTATGTCTAGTTTAATACCACAATTCCCAGAAAACCCTTAAAAAAATTTCCAAAAATTATATTTATTTCATTTATAGCTTAAAGCGATGTTAAAAATGATAATTCTATCATAGTTGGGCAACTTTGGAGCACTTGTACCCGTTTTCAATTTTCGGTGGTGCATTCAAAGAAAAAATTGATTAATGTTAAAATTATATAAAAAAATTGTCGAATTCGGAGGAGCTGGGCAAAGATTAATAACCAACTGATTAATATTATTTTCATAGAACGCAGCTTTAAATAAACACTATATATATATATATAGAGTGTCCCTTAAGGTGTTCTACAAGTTTAAATATTAGAAATGTTGAGACGCTACCCTCTAATTTTTTTGTATTTGTCTTGAAAATAACTCATGTGAAATTTTACGCCCTACCATACCCGATAGGGCCTTAAAGATCAAAACATGCGTTTATATGAGAAAAGGGATATTGTTTTAGTTTTTGCTGTTTTTTTTTGCAATATTGCAATAGTTTTTTACTCTAGATGATAAATTAATCGAGATTAAGATAAAATTATGTATTCAAAAAGGTATAAAAATCCAAAATCGGTTAAGAACTACCCCAGTAATAAATAATGCCCCAGACCACTAATGTGCCAAATAGCTCTTTAGCAAGAAATTCGAGCTCAAATTTTAAACGTTTTTAAAATTGATTACTGTAACATAATTTTTTTATTTAATACACTCATAATTGTGAGACATAAAAGAAGTTTTTTTTTGGATGGTGTTAATCTGTCCTACGGTGATGTCAAAACGAACAAAATTTTTGGGGGTGTTTTTCAAATCTCCAATTTCAAATTTTAAAAAATTTCTTCAACAAAATCGAAACAATTTAGATTTTTATTTCTTTAACTTCTCTAAAACATCTAAGAGATTAAAAATAAAAAAATTTAAAAATATCCCGCAGTACACTTGGGTAGGGCAATGATTTAAATTTTACGGATTTCGAGGAAATTGTGTTTTTTAGTAATAAAAAGGCCATAAAATATTTTAAATCAAAATTAGCTACTTTTGTAACTTCTATAGTTTTATTTTATAAGCATTACTCAAAATTAAAAATAAAATATTCGACTTATTTATTTCAATTTTCAAAAAACGTTAAAGATTTTCTTACTACTTTTGAATTTTAAGAAACGTGATGTAAAAGATAATAACAGAATACTTTTGGATTATGTGGCAACATTTTGGACATATTGAACAACGTTAACCCGTCAATGAAATTCGTCCATTGAAACTTTTCATAGAATCTATGAAAAGGATTCCTTAAAGTCAATGTTTATGAAATGTTTCTAAAAATAATTAAAATATTCATAGAACTAATGAGTCATTCCGACAATGAAACGTTAATAGATTTTATGAAACAGTTTCATAAAAATTTTTAATATTACAAGTTCCTTGAATTATCAAAGCTATTCATGAATGTCTTGAAATATGCATTATAACTAAGACAACGAATCGCTTCATATGATTGTTTAACTAATTAATCTACAGTGGACGAATATATACGTCTTACGCAACTGGATAAAATTGAAACGTCTACATACGTCTTACGCAGCAGAAAGGTTAAACAATTTCATAGAAGTACAATTAATGCAGTGTTACATTGAAATAATAAAGGACTTTATGAAAAAGCAACTCATTAATTAATAGCAATTTTCCTATTAATTAATGAGTTGCTTTTCTTTGGAAAGGGTATAGTGGAGAGATGAAAGGTGGTGAAAAGATGTAGGGCTTCAAACATGGCAACACTGTAATTGCGCGAGTAGATAATGGCGCGTTGTTGCTCGCCACCTGATGTAGAGTTGGCGAATTTATTGAAGCTTTTCTTTCATAGCCCTAATTCATTATTTTACTTCGGTGGGGTTAATTGCTATGGGAACACCGAATGTGGGCGCAGCAATACATATAAGTGATAGAAAACTAATACATATTAATTTTCTAAATTGATGTTGTCGTCACCGGGAATCGAACCCGGGACCATCTGTGTAACAGTCCAACGCGCTAACCATTACACCACAACGCACCACATTAAAAATTAATGAAATTATAAAACTTACCCCCGGAAAAAGGATTGTTTGGAAATTCGATCGAAACCAATAAAATTTAGTATTTGGAAGTACCTATAATCGGTTAATAAAGTAAAAATACTGTATTGGAAATTAATAAGAGGGAAATGAACTAAAAAACAATCCATTTATAAAATTATTGGTATTTCAAATCAACTTTTAAAATAAAATTCGTTTAGCCATATTGTGTACGGTAGAAGCAACCACTTATTTTGTGTTAATATAAGAGAATTTTTACTATCTATTAAACTTTTTAAAAAATTGTCGATAATCAAAACTGGTTACTGCAAATACGGTATTCGCAATCAATATGCTACTAAATTAGGGGTTCAGTAGTACCAACCGAATTGTGGATTGCATTGTTTATAGAAGCAACTAATGTATGTATTGGTATTGGTAAACGAATTTGAAAAAAATATTTAAATTCAAATTTACGAGTAGCACTCAACATTTATAACTGTTTGTGGTGTGGTGGGTAGAGAGTTGCATTGTACTATGAAACTTCCGAGTTTAAATCTCGGAAAAGACAAACACAAAAAGTTTTTTTAATTAATGTAAATATTCAAATTTTTAAATAGCAAATAAGGCAATGAAATTTCAAAGTGATTGTGGTGCATTCTGTGGGACAGAGAACTATTAATCTGAAGGCCACTGATCAATATCAAAAAAAATCAAAAAAGTTTTTTAATTTCAATTAAATTTTGTGGTTAACATAATAATATTTATTTGTAACGTAATATTGGGTTAGACAACTGAATATTAGCTATCACGATTAAAAATACAATTTAACATTGCGATAGTTGTCGTAACAGCCCGAATTCGATAGGCAACAAATTCGGTGGTCACAACTAAGGCTGTTTTCTGGGTGTATGAAAAAATAATAAAAAAATAAGTCTTTGAAATAATTTCATAGCTCTAAAGAAAGTTTTCATTAAATTTCTGAAGACATATTTGTGAAATCTAATGAATTTTTTTTATGAAACTAAGAAATTTCATGAAAAAAGTTTATGAAAAATTTCTTTATAGTGAATTTTTATTGTTGATCTATAAATTGTGTGTGAGTTGGTGGTTAGTTCGGTTAAAAAATCATGAATATTTTTTTTCATACACACAGAGAAATAAAGTGCCAACCGAATTGAAAAGTGAATATTAATTGCATCAACTTATAAATTCAGTTAGTACAACGATATTTACATTCGATTTCTTAATATTTTGGATGTTGCAACTAAAATTCAGTTGAAATTATCCGAACTTTGTTGTGAAAACTAATGTTCAGTTGAACCAATCAACTGAAACTCGTAATAACAGAATTTAAGTCAAAGTAACCGAATTTCAGTTGGCAAAGAGCTAAATTTTTCTCTGTGTGTATTAACAGAAAAATTATAATTTTATTTGTGATAATTTACTTTAATTTACTGAAAAAAACCTTCATCAACATTCTTCGTGCCTTAAAGTGTTAAATTGTAAACATCATCTATTTTTTTTTTTTTTTTTTTTTTTTAATAAAGCTATGTTTTTATAAATCTATGTTTAGTTCTGTTAATTATTACCACAGTTGCCAGTTCAACTAATTAAGTTGAAAATTTGACTGGCAGTTATTTTCAAATGTCATCATATTTTATCCTTTACATTGTAAGTGAAGGAATATCACACATTAAAGATTTTATTCGTTTTTCTGTTAACATGAAAAAAAATATTCATGATCTTTAACCGGAATTCTTTATATTAATAAAATTACTTGGCTACACTCTAATTAATTTCCGTTTAAATCTACACAACTTATAGTAAATTTATAAATTTAATATATCTGTGTAAATTGTTACACACAAACGTGTAAAAAATGTTTATCAACATTCTATATTACGCATAATGTGTGTAAATTTAAGTTTAGTGTGCCTTAAGCGTTCAGTAAAGTAATACAATGATTTATTATTTTTCTATATTTGTTTTAATAAAAGATATCGTTTATTAAGATATAATTAAAATTCCATAGTAAAATAAGTAAATTAAACGGAAACGTAAAGACTAAGGAAAATACTACTAAATACTGTGGGGTTATACAATATTCATACCGAGTTTTCATTCACGGTAAACAATTACAATTATTTAATCTTAGACTGTATCCAACAATATAAAAAAGATGAAACGTCAACATGGCCTTATAAAAGAGAATATCAAGATAAGCTGTATAGAAAGAGCAAGACAATGCAAATCACTTTTACTAGAAAAAGTAACCAGAAGTCTAAAATGTTGTTGATTTAATTCATAAAGGGACTGGCAGAAGCATCACTTTTGAATAGGATAGATGTTCAGAACACTGATTCGATTTTATCAAAATGTTATCTCTGACCAAAACCTCTAAAATATAAACGGACACATTTCTTAATTAGTTTTTTTATTTTACTTTTAATTTAATTTCAGTTACTATTTACCACAGCTATTTATTTATTCTTCCTTAAATATAGCACCAAAAATAAAAATTATATTGAAATAAATATATATTTTTTTCTGTTTGAAAACAGTTTGACATTTTTCAAATAAATATAATTACACACATTCAATGTAAGTTTACATATTTAAGTGCTTAAAATGCAGAAAACATGTTTACCAACATACTTAATACCATAATTTGTGTGTGTTATTGCTAACAAAATTCAGCAAATTATTTTTTTAAAGCAGTTTGTGCTTAAAATTACTCATTGTGCTTGATTCTACATACAAATTTACTTCCATTATGGCAGTCATTTTACAAGCATTTTTTAGAGTTTTTAATGAAATTCTTTATTGAATCTACCAAAAAAAAGAACTATATGAAATTGTTTCATTAATGTCATTCCTGGGAACTAAGCATTCGGGATTGATAGAACATAATTTTAAACAAAAAAATTAAATGGTCTACAGTTTTAATGAATCAATTTATATTTCAAACAAAATTTTAAAGAAAAACATTTTTGTTAACTTCATCGCTACATCGTTAACTTTGCCGTTTTTATTATGCTGCGTTTTTATTGCGGATCACTGAGAATTAGGGTGATGGCTATGAAACAATTGCAGTGTCTATCATGAAAATGATCAAACTTTTTAAAAAGCGACACATAAATCTAATATAGTAATATAATGAAAATGAAAATTATTCAAGTTCGAGGCCATATACTCTATATTTCTTCATTAGGATATTGTCCTAACAAATAATCTATTTTTTCAATTTATTTTTTGATCAATGGTTATAATCTTTAACTTCAAAATCATATGTATATTAGTTCTCATGTAGTGAGTAAACTAGTTCATATGAATGCTTGATGTTTGACATGGGATTGTTACCGCTTTCAAAACGTGTTCTGATGATGGGAACCTAGAAAATTCCCGAAATAGATCTATCAACACATTCCTGAAAGGGTCAAATAATAAATTTGAAAACAAAAACTCTATAGATTATTTGTTAGGACAATATCCTAATGAAGAAATATAGAGTATATGGCCTCGAACTTGAATAATTTTCATTTTCATTGCACAATTAAAGGTCGAAAAAACATAATTTTTATTTTTAATAAAAATTATAACAAACTTGTGAAAAAGGCAAAGCTACCGCCTAGTTTACTTCCCCTGTTTTGTTTACAAACTTAACAAAACATAAAAAGGAGGAAAAAAACAAAAACGTGTATTGAATATTTACCAAAGGTAGACATACACACAAACAAGTTTTCAATTTATTTTTTGATCAATGGTTATAATCTTTAACTCAAAATCATATGTAATTAGTTCTCATGTAGTGAGTAAACTAGTTCATATGAATGCTTGATGTTTGACATGGGATTGTTACCGCTTTCAAAACGTGTTCTGATGATGGGAACCTAGAAAATTCCCGAAATAGATCTATCAACACATTCCTGAAAGGGTCAATAATAAATTTGAAAACAAAAACTCTATAGATTATTTGTTAGGACAATATCCTAATGAAGAAATATAGAGTATATGGCCTCGAACTTGAATAATTTTCATTTTCATTGCACAATTAAAGGTCGAAAAAACATAATTTTTATTTTTAATAAAATTATAACAAACTTGTGAAAAAAGGCAAAGTACCGCCTAGTTTACTTCCCCTGTTTGTTTACAAACTTAACAAAACATAAAAAGGAAGGAAAAAAACAAAACGTGTATTGAATATTTACCAAAGGTAGACATACACACAAACAAGTTTTCAATTTATTTTTTGATCAATGGTTATAATCTTTAACTTCAAAATCATATGTATATTAGTTCTCATGTAGTGAGTAAACTAGTTCATATGAATGCTTGATGTTTGACATGGGATTGTTACCGCTTTCAAAAACGTGTTCTGATGATGGGAACCTAGAAAATTCCCGAAATAGATCTATCAACACATTCCTGAAAGGGTCAAATAATAAATTTGAAAACAAAAACTCTATAGATTATTTGTTAGGACAATATCCTAATGAAGAAATATAGAGTATATGGCCTCGAACTTGAATAATTTTCATTTTCATTGCACAATTAAAGGTCGAAAAAACATAATTTTTATTTTTAATAAAAATTATAACAAACTTGTGAAAAAAGGCAAAGTACCGCCTAGTTTACTTCCCCTGTTTTGTTTACAAACTTAACAAAACATAAAAAGGAGGAAAAAAACAAAAACGTGTATTGAATATTTACCAAAGGTAGACATACACACAAACAAGTTTTCAATTTATTTTTTGATCAATGGTTATAATCTTTAACTTCAAAATCATATGTATATTAGTTCTCATGTAGTGAGTAAACTAGTTCATATGAATGCTTGATGTTTGACATGGGATTGTTACCGCTTTCAAAACGTGTTTCTGATGATGGGAACCTAGAAAATTCCCGAAATAGATCTATCAACACATTCCTGAAAGGGTCAAATAATAATTTGAAACAAAAACTCTATAGATTATTTGTTAGGACAATATCCTAATGAAGAAATATAGAGTATATGGCCTCGAACTTGAATAATTTTCATTTTCATTGCACAATTAAAGGTCGAAAAAACATAATTTTTATTTTTAATAAAAATTATAACAAACTTGTGAAAAAAGGCAAAGTACCGCCTAGTTTACTTCCCCTGTTTTGTTTACAACTTAACAAAACATAAAAAGGAGGAAAAAAACAAAAACGTGTATTGAATATTACCAAAGGTAGACATACACACAAACAAGTTTTCAATTTATTTTTTTGATCAATGGTTATAATCTTTAACTTCAAAATCATATGTATATAGTTCTCATGTAGTGAGTAAAATAGTTCATATGAATGCTTGATGTTTGACATGGGATTGTTACCGCTTTCAAAACGTGTTCTGATGATGGGAACCTAGAAAATTCCCGAAATAGATCTATCAACACATTCCTGAAAGGGTCAAATAATAAATTTGAAAACAAAAACTCTATAGATTATTTGTTAGGACAATATCCTAATGAAGAAATATAGAGTATATGCCTCGAACTTGAATAATTTTCATTTTCATTGCACAATTAAAGGTCGAAAAAACACATAATTTTTATTTTTAATAAAAATTATAACAAACTTGTAGTAATATAATATTAGATTCCGGACTTGAGGTAAGACAATATTCTAAAATATGTGTAATTATAGAAAGCCCGAAAAGAATTTTTTTTTGTATTTTTAATAAAAAATTAAAATATCTTTGAATCAGTATCATTCTTACTTAAAAAATATTCAAATAGTGTTTTTAAGAAGGCCCTCAAAAATGCATTTTTGTTTTTGAAATGATAATCTACATATTTTCTGGCGAGGATCCCCTTATGCAGTGAATTTATTTAACTTCCACCCAAGCTCAGTGTGTTGACCTGGACCGTTTTCCCAAAAGGTATCTTTTTAGTTTTTCAAAGAATTTTTGTACTTATAACAAAAAACTACGTATAAAATATTAGTATCATACGAAAGCTTTTTTAGGGTGCATCCAACGGTATATGAAACATATTCAGACATGTGCTTTTTTCAGTTATAGTGTCTAAAAAAAAGATTTTCTAGATATTTGGTTTGGAGATTTTTTGATTTAAATTTTATTTTTGTGCATGTTTTAATACATGTTTTATTAGTAAATTATATTATTTGTCGAAATCATTCAATATCGTAACAAAAGTTTTAAATATGAAAATAAAGCCTTACAAGTTAACAGTGCCTAAGAGAGTTTCGAGCATTAAAGAGTAAAGTTTATGCAATGTTAGTGAAGATTAAAACAAAAATGTAAATCTGTAGAATTTAGTAATTAACATTTTTTGGAGCATACTTTAATATGTATGTAATAATAAAGTCTTTGCATACTTTAAGGTTCCTATAAATTTAAAGTATTTCTTTTAATTGATTAGTTTTATAATCGAAAATCACATATTAACATTATATTGTTGCAAGTGATAATCTTAAAAATAATAGAAATAATTCTTAATAACATTTTTCAATTGCTATAATGATTTATTTTTCATTTTATTTGATTGCAAATGTTTGTATAAACATGCAAATAAAATAAATATTTACGAAATTCAAAGAATTTTATGCTTGCAGTAAAATTTGAACAGCTTTAATTGTTTGTTTAAAGACAAAACTGATTAATTTTCTTAAATTAAATTAAATTTATAAGAAAATGTTGGTATGTACGAATAGCAATATTAAAAAAATATATGTATTAGTTAGCATTTAAATTATTACTAATTTTTATCGAAAAACATAAAACTTTAAATCGAAAAAGTTTTCTTTGAACAAAATATATTTCAATTAATTAAATTGAAAATAATGTGGTACTCCCTCAACTCAAACAAATAAACCAACCAACCATTCCAGACAACCAACGAAAAAAAAAAAAATAACTTACTGGTAGACCACCACAAATAAAAGTTATAAACCCAAGTAAAATAATTTGATATGGGGCTACATAAAATTATATTAATTAGATATGCGATGGTATCAAATTTGATCAGAAAATGAGAACATATAATTGTATCTAAAATACATTAAATTTGATCAAATTAGATACAATCGTATCAAATGAGATCGAATTCGATGCAATTAGATACAAATTTGTACAATTTGATGTATATTAGATACAATTTCATCAAAATTTAGTCCCGATAAAAATTATATATAATTGTATCGAATTAGATATAATTTAATATTATGATGAAGGCAGTTTCTAGCGTTTATCAAGAGTTGTTTTAAATGATATATAATTTCATAAAATTTTAAAAACAATAACTATTTATAATAATACTTTGTTTGTGTGATAACTAGAGATGTCACAAATAGTGGATTCAAATACCGAATCTTTGCCGTATAGTCCTTATATTATTTTCTTATAAATTTTATATAAAGTCCACTGTACTTTATATATACATGCAATTAAACTGAATCGTAATCCTAATCTAAGCAGCCGTGCTTGACATTTTAGAGAGAAAAGTTTTTGGAAAACTAGATTTTTCTTAATGTTTTAGATGAACAATTTTATGACCGTCATGCCGTATGCAGTTGTTTAACTTATTTTGTGTTGAATATATGTCATTGCTTACAAATATTATTTGTAATCTTTTTAAGAAGATAAACCCATGACGTCAAACCAAATCAAGGCTCTATTTTAACAATTTAATTCCGATGAGTTTTCTAACATAATATTTTTCTGGTTTGTAGAAAAATTTATGTTTCTCCGCTTTTTGACTAAAAATGTTTTCTAACAATTTTTTTAAGTGCACTTTTTATATAAATTGTTTCGATTTATTGGAGCCACGTGGATCAACGTGAATAAAAAAAGAGTTATGAAAAGTTAAGCATTTATTAATTTTCTTATAAGTGGCATAAATAATACTTTTGGAAGAAGAGTAAGCTCGAGGGTGCTAAAGTCGTTCTTGTGAACAAAATGAAAATTCTATATTTTTTATTAGGCTATTGTCCTTACAGTTCAAATTTATTAATTGACCACTTTCAGGAATGTGTTGATAGATCTATTTAATGAATTTTCTAGGCTCCCATCATCAAAACACGTTTTGAAAGAAGTGACAATCCCATGCAAATATCAAAATTCATATACCACTAAATGAGAACTAATATATTAGCTCGAAGTTAAAGATTATCACCATTGATCAAAAATAAATTGAAAACTTTGTTCGTTATGTGCAAGCTCTACCTTTGGTAGATATACAATACACGCTTTTTGTTTTTAGTCTAATTTTTAATATTAACACTTGTTTTTGTTTAAAAACAAATGTACCGGAAATAGATCTATCCCGAAATAGATCTATCAACACATTCCTGAAAGTGGTCAAATAAATAAATTTGAAAACAAAAACTCTATGGAATATTGTTAGGATAATATCATAATAAAGAAATATAGAATATGGCCTCGAACTTGAATAATTTTCATTTTCATTAAAAAAACATCATATTTATTTTTAATAAATATTATATCAATTTGTAAAAATCAAAAAGTTTTTAAGTTAAATCCGAAATGTTAATACTCCGGATATTATATAAGAATATCTAATGTTCATATGGCCCACCACATATAATGAATGTGGCTTTATAATGGACCATATATAATCACATCTGAGTTTATTAAAAAATATTCAAATCTATTTAATTTTGTATGGAACAATATATGGCTTTATCAAAGTTTATAAACTAATATTTTTATTATTGGTTCATGTAGTTACCCGAATAAAAATAATATTATATAATCTTGTATATATGATCCAGTTTTGTACAATTTATTATAGTTATGTATGACATCATGTATTGGAAGATCCAATTTTACTTTACACTGTAATTATTACTAATACGGCACATTTAATTGTATCTTACAATCTGTTATACCATACGTTATTAGACGGGCAATATATAATTGGATTGTCAGAAAAAAAAAATAACAAAATTTTAATTTGTAGAAAAGGAAATTTTTTGTTTTTAAATTCATAACATCCTACTGAAAATTTTGATATCAACTGAAAAATTTTCACTGAAAATATATATTAAAATTATCTTAAATGAATAACACAATTTAAAATACTCGAATCAAACTCCAAAAATTTAGTTTGCATAAACATTTTTGATTGTTAAGCAAATAGAATTTAATTTAACTGTACGTTAAATTTAAATTGGGCTCTCAGTAATTTGAACCATAGTATCATTTTAAAAAAATTTATTTACACTGGATTGAATCGTATCAAACTCTATGTAATATAGTCCATTTATATACAATTCGATCCACCATTTTTTTCTATCAAATTGTATTTCATCAAAATTGTTCGAAAATTTTCTTGCATCATATTAATTTTCTTTAATCGGGTATATATAACTATGTGAGCATTACGTGGCGGTCCCAAAATTAGCCGACCTTACAAATAAAACACCAACAAATTTGGGAAAACATTTTGTTGATTTCTCAACATAATCTCCTTTAAGGTCGCTACATCATTTCTCAGCGAAATTCAATAGCTTCGATACCCTGTAAGAACTGTCTAGCTCCTTAAATAGCCATCAACCACAGAATACACCTCTTCATTGTTGGCAAATATTTTACCACCGAACCATTTTTCCTGTTTGGAAAATACAAACTATTCCGGAGCGAGCTGAATCTGGCGAATAATGTGCAATGAAACAATTTGACCTTTAACCTCGTTGATTTTGGCCATCGTATAGTGAATGTGTGAACTGTCGCATTGTCTTGATAAAACAACGCTTTCTTTTTCGCCAAATGCGTCCTTTTTCCTTCATTTCATATTTTTATCGCTGCATATATTGGCATAATACTCGCCCGTTGATTGTTTTTCCGTTTTGAAGATAATCCATAAAATTATTCCACACGCATCCCAAGAAACAGATGCCATGACCTTGCTGGCAGATGATTCTCCCATTGCAGGGCACTGCTTTGACTCTTCCTTTGTTTCAGGAGTAAAGTGGTGCACCCATGGTTACGAATCGATGCAAAAACTCGGCTTTATTGCGGTGAAACATCGCCAAACACTCTATTGAACATCTTCACGACGCTGGTTTTGTTCTATTGTGAGCAAACGCGGCAACCCATCTAGCACACAACCTGTCATCTCCAAATTTTCGGTTCCATATATGATGTATAACACTTTTTGAAATGCCTATCATTCCGGCAAGCTCACACACCCTTAGCCGACGATCATCCTATACCATTTTGGGGAATTCCTTAACGTTTCTGGAGTGGACACTTCAATTAGTCGACGACAACGGTTGTTCGTCTTGGCAGCTCGTACGGCCTCGTTCAAACTCTGCCATCCAATATTTTATAGTCCTAAAGACGGAGAGACTCCCCCCATAGTAGAATCTAGCTCGGCTTTAATATTGCTTGGTCTGCGAAATTTCAAAAAAAGTATGGAATTACACAACGGTGACCAATTTTAAACGTGTTTACAAATTCACTGAGATCGTTTATTTTTGATGGCACTAACTTGGTGACCTTGAAACTTAAAACATATGTTTTTTAAGGTTACCACTTTTTAAAAAGTATTTTTTATTCAAACAACTGCCGTCATAATTTTGGGACTCGCCCTCGTATACACTAGCTTATACATAACTCTATATCGTATATATA
>JAEKOY010000090.1:0-50000 GCA_021234595.1 Delia radicum | reverse complement strand
TTTATCGCACCCATTACCAAAGTTTTGCTGGGTACTTTACCCATGATTTGGTAATGTGTGGTTTCGCTGGGATATTTTGAGTCCATTTCTGACTCATTTTGGAGCTTGTTTGATGGCAGGGCTATTAATTAATTTGAAAATAAATTTGAAATCAGGAAACTAAAATATTTTGATTTTAATTATATCGATTACAGGGAGAGCAACTTCTTCTAAGTTTTGCGAAAGGGGATAAAATTATGTTTATGGATTTTTTATATTCAATTAATTTTAAATTAAACAGATTAAATACATAAAAATGTTTCTATAAAAACTTCTCTGACTAAAATAAATTATTTGCTAAATATATTGAAAAATTTGCAACGTTATATCGCTCATTTACTTCAATAATGTCGTAACTTAAAAATTTTAATTTTGTAGAAAACGAGTTTAAAGTTTTCAATTTACTCCCTCCTGGAAGATAACGGCATAATTTCTCCCAAGAGGTAAGTATACAAGTTATCAATAAGACTTATTTACACAATATTATACGTGATATAACGAATAATTCTGCGTTATTAACTCAAAATTCATTTTTTTGAGTTGTGACGTTTTTGCAGTAAATGAGCGATATGTTCGCTTGTATTTTTTTTTTTAATTTTTATTTTTTACTTTACTTTACTTGAAATAAGATTTATAAACATAGTTTTTTTAATCTGCAATTTAATTTATCAATAATTTAACCAAATTTATGCATTTTTTTTGAATTGTTAGTTATTTCATTAACATTTTCTTTTATTATTTAAACCCAGTATTTTGTTCACAAGAGCGAAAAAACCTTTAAAAATCAAAAACTGTTCACAGTCATTAGAGAGTTACAATTATGACAAAACCAAATGCCTCTTTTTCGCTACATTTTCAAATGGTCTTGTGTTTTAAATTTTTGCGAAAAAATCCACTACAATTTCGCAACATTTAAACGCAAATGAAAATTATTTTTTATATGAAGTTTTTTTTCGCAAAAGCACCAACAAAATACTGGGCTTTAGTTTGATAAAATCTTACCTTTCTCAATTCGGCTTTTGATAATCCAGATGAATTTGTTAAACGTCCTTGTGAAGTATTAAATTGAGTTTGGGCTGAATTGATACCCGACTGTTGTTGATAGTTATCGCTATAACTATTAGAACAATCGAAATCATCATCGGAATTTAAATCCTGTTTGTAATCCATAGTGTTATTAAATATTATATTTAAACGATGAAGAAGAATTAATCCAAATTCAGTTGTAATGTAGAGCAGTAAATAATCCGATTAATAAAAATCAGCAAATAAAGAAATCCATTTGTTATAATTTTTATTTTAGCAACACACTTTTTATTAATATTTTTAAACTTTGGTATTGTAATAGTTTTTTATTTCGTTAAAATTGCACTTTATTTATTATAGAAATATTTTTTTTTTTAACAAATATAATTTTTTAAATGTGTTTATAAAAAATCTTCGAATTTTTAAAGATTTTGTTTTTTTAGTTTTTGAAAAATCCGAAGATTTCGCGTAATGTGTTCGTATTGAACTCCTAAAGGATACTGATCCTTAGTTGTTTATACCATCACATTAAGTCACTACTAAACGAAGCGCTCTGCACACAACTAATTTTTACTACCACACATTTTAAACTCAAATATCCTTTTTTGTATTCTTTTGATTGTTGTTAGTATTCTTTGGATTCTCACGCTTGTTACGTTATGTGGTTGTTAAGTTACCTGCACTCAAATGAAGATCATTTTTTTAAAAATACTCAAACATTCAGGTATTTAAGAAAAAAACAACAACTCTTAACTTAATAATTTGAGTTTTTATTCTTTTAGGGAAGTTTTTCTAAAGAGAGTTTATAAGATACTTAAGCCAATTTTATATATTAATAAAATATTTCCTTCTCTTTATTTTTATAGTGGGATTTCCTGTGGTTCTTGTGCTTATGATATGTGTCATCAAACTGTTTTTGATCTGTAATATTAAAATTAGTAGTTCCTATACAAGTATTTTTGGGGTCTTCTCTAAATTGACCCCTATTGTTTTTATAAATAAATTTTGTTATTTCAATTGTTTATACTCAAATAATAGGGCTTAGTTATCATATTATTTTCATTTAAATATACATGGGAATATATTTTTGTAAAGAGTATATACAAATAGAGAGACTTCACTTCCCAAGCCACTCAGCAACAAAATGCCAAACTCGGGCAAGCAAATGAAAACATTTTTTTTACACTAAAATCTGATTGCAACATGTTGATAACAAATTGTTGCTTACAACACTCACTCTCATTTTGCTTATATTTTGTTATTTTCTATTCAAAATTAATATATTTTAATTTTATCTTGCAGATTTTATCATTAATATTTGAAATAATTAAAAATTGTATTGAATTATTATTTAAAAACATGATAAAAATTAATTTAAACTTTAAAATTTCTGCAACATGTTTTCATTTGCTCGGTGCGAGTTTACGAACAAAAAAAAGAGAGCAGATTGAGCGACACTAAGTAGTATTGAAACCCACTAATTTTTGTTAATATCTCAGTATTATATGACACTTTTGTAACAATCGTTATATTTAAAAAATACAAATATGAGTGCAAAATTAAGGAGATGTTTTAAAGCAGGCATGGCAGGCAATATTGGTAAAATACCGTCCCCGATTCAAACCCCCCTTTCAATTGACTATCGTTGTCTCTAAAATACCTTTCCCGAAATAATTGAAACACCGTTATCCGTGAAATACTATTACTTATATAACTGAAATACCGATATCCTTAAAATATCGTTACCGAAACAACTAGAATAGAGTTATAGCTAAAATAATGTTACCGAAATAATTGAAATAGCGTTATCCTTAAAATACTGTTATCGAAATAATTCAAAATAACGTTACCCTTAAAAAGTCAATACTCACATTTGTTTTGTTAATTTAAGTCGAGCGTTGAAAAAAAACGCTTTATATTTTCTCAAATTTTGACCATTAACTAGCCAGTCATTAGAATTCGGTCATGATGGGGTTAAAAATATTGGTGTGCATTGATATTGTCGTTATCCTTAAAATACCTATACCGAAATAACTAACATGTCGTTACCCTTAAGAACCCGTTACCGAAATAACTGAAAATCGTTATACTTAAAATACCGTTACCGAAATAACTAAAATTCCGTTACCGGTAAAATATCGTTACCGAAATAACTTAAATACCGTTATTGCTAAAAGCCCGTTAGCGAAATAACTATCGCTACAGAAATATAAGAAAAGGGCTGATAACCGCATCGAATCGGTTACCATCCATGCTTTTAAGTGCTCTTTACTAAAACGAGTAATGAGTTTAATTTTCCAAAATGAGTGTGGGGAGATCAGATTTGAGTATTTTTTGTTTAATAGTTTTTTGTAAGAGTTGCCCGTCTGTTAATATTTTGGCGGTCGATGAGATCTGTGTGGGTTGATCTTTGGTTTTAAATAGTAATCTCTATTTAAGGAGTTACCTATTGTGTCCTCTTTCCTCTTGGCAATCTTAAGCAAGTTTACCAAATCTTGAAGTGAAAAATGGCTAGAAAAGGCTAAATTTAGAAATGGCTAAATTATACTAAAACTCAATATTTTTAATATAAATTATCACTAGTAATGAGTATTCAGACGAATTTAATGAGTGTACTCTTTAAAATTAGATGTTTTCTAAAGAATTTCCATTAAATTTTAACAGAAAAAAAAACCTAAGTTTAAATAGAATGTAAAAAATTAAAAATTTTGTAACAAAATTTTGTAAATTGTAAAAATTTAAGCACTTTTGAATAAAGGTAACTGTAAAACAATTAGGAAAAAAATGGCTAGGGAAAAATTGAATGAATAAATCTATTGGCTATAATCTAGCAACTATTTTATGGCTAGACAAAAATAAATTGGCTACTTTTATCTTAAGAGAAGTTTTCTCAATTAATTTTATTCTTCCAGTTTTCTCACAATAATAAAATTCTCCAAGAGCTGACTTTAATAAATTCTTCCAGCCCATGAAAATATAAATAAAAACTTCCACGACTTACTCATATTCAAACTTACGACAAAAGTAATAATGTATGAATGAAACACTAAAAATTTTTAAAAATCAATCCCGATTGGCTTCCCTACTGTAAATTCAGTTTAGAAAATGGATAACAAAGATTTAAATATTTCGTTTAATGTACATATGAGATCATATCGATAGCTTAATGATCAAAGGCCAAAGCTCGATTTGTTTTGAGGTGAAGATAAAAACTAAACAAAATCTGAAAAACCTTGGATATAAAATATATGTAAATGCTATTTTTAATTAGAACTGGCAATAATCATATAAAAAAATATTTTTCTATTACATTTTTTATACAAAATTTTTCAGAATTCATTCAGTTTACGTTTTTAACCTCTTTTTGTCCATCCCAAATTTTAAAAAATATTTAACATAGAAAACCATTATTATACTATATACTTAAAGTTCTAATGTTAAAATATTTTAATGCCAAAACATGGCAATATTTTTTTAGAAAAATTGTTTAATAGGCATTTGAAGGTATTGAAAACCAAGACTAGAATAATTTTTTGATAGGAAAATATTTTAGAAACTTTTTTGTTTGTAAGAAAAATATTTATGGTTCAATAGTCGTTGAAAGGATAATTGGTTAATATGTATTTAAAAGATTCCCTTCAAGATTAATATATACAAATTTCAAAATTTTTCTAAAAAATATATGGAATTTTGATAGAATAAACTATAAGCGTTTTCGATTTTTTGTATATAAATAAATAATTAGTAGAATGGAAAATTCCTTTAGAGAAATATTTGCTTATCTAACTTTTATTTACTGCTTTTTTGAATGAAAATAAATTAATTGTATATATATAATACCTATATATAATATAAATAAAATCGGACTACGTCTGGTTTCTTCACATAACTTCGAAGCACCTTATTGAACATTTATGGGTCCTGTGATCACAGCAGAAAAATTGCCTAAGCATGTCTAAATTAGGACTATTAAATTCACAAAAGTTTAAGTTTTAGTGCAAGTTGACAATATGAACCATTATTGAAATTTAGATTATATTTTCTTTCTTCTATTTTTAGATGCATAAACCGAAACATGACGCCAAAAAAACTTGTAACGAAATTTTACAACCAAAATCCTGTCTCCTTGGCAGATTTATAACTGCTAGAAAACATTAAACATTAACAAAAAAAAAATTGCGACAATATTTTGACTGCCAACAGATTAACTGCAACACCAACAACCATTTAAATCCGGGCTAAGTACCACGAAAACTGTCTAAGAAATTTGGAAAACACTTAAAATCTAAAAAAGAAACTGTGAAAATATTGGTAAAATTTGTAGTGTTAAACATCAGCTTAAACACAAAAATAAATCATATAAAATCCAGAGATTAGACTACTAAACAGGAGAAGTAAAACCTAAGAAACTTTAGAGCAAACTAAATAATAACAAATAATTAAAAAGTCTAGACGTTTAAAGATTTTGGCATTATGGAATGAAGTACTCTAATATTTTGAAAAATATTCGTTTTAAATGCTGGAATAATTTGCTTTAGCACATATTTTTTACTTGATTGGTCACGTTTTTCATCTACATCTGCTGGTTTTCTTTATTTTTAAAAATTCATTGACACTTAAGAATAAGATTCATTAGTGAAAATACTGGGGGCATAACAATTAAAAGATTTATCAGACTGTAAGATTTTAACAAATCTTTAGGGATGTTAAGAAATTGGCACAGCCGGCTTTTTTACAAAAATTTTAAAAAGTTTGTGCTAAATCATATACATCTGCTTGATATTAACTATTGGCCCGTGGCTAATAAATTTGGGGGTTGGTTAAATTAAACGAAACAATTTTTTTTTAAAGAAAGTTGGAATTTTCTTTTGCACGATCTTTAAGTACAACAAAATCCAGGGGGTGGTTTTAACCTACCCAGGGATGGATTTTCTTTAGAAAATTTATTACCTGGTTTAAAAACTTATATTGTAACACGCGTCTATATTTATGGCATTTTTGAATAGCATCATATAGTTACTTTATTTTTATTACTTTATAGCAAGGGATTAAGAATAATGATTTTTTTTTTTTGCTTTACAAAACAAAAAATCAAAAATTTAACTTAAAATTTTAAAATTTCTTTTAGGTCAAGGCAATTGTTTAAAAAAGTTTAGGTATTCTAAAATTTTTGTAATTTTTTTTTATAATTTGAAAAGAGATTTTGTGGTTTTTAACTGCAAGGTGTGATGTATGAAATTTTTGTGAGGTTATGGCAACCTTGTTAGTTTGAGTGCATGAGGAATTTACTCATCCTTTTTATGAGCTCTCAAATTGAGAAAATATTTTAACTCAAAGTGGCGCTTGACTTTGGTAATAATTGAATGGGAGAACAAATTTGATATTGATTAATCGTTAAAATATGATACTGTTTATAAGAAGGAAGAAAAGAGTTTATTTGAGGATCTTTTCAAAAAGAATAATTATTGATCATTTATTTAAGAATTTTTGAATAGTAATATGATGCAGCAATTTAAATAATACAGCTTCTTATTTTACTGTATAATTTAAATAATATATTATTTAGAAATTTTGAAATAACGCTCTCTAGAGAATTTGATTTCTCATAACATCTTATAGGATAAGGAAATTGAATTCTTCAGATTCTTGTCTTTATTTTTAAGGAAATCCATTATGACAATTGGTTTCAGAATTCATTGTTAAAAGTAATAATGTCCGAACTTTTAAATCCGATATAGGAAATTTAAATGATAACACAGGCCGTCGAAATCTAAAAAAAAGAGATTGGACCTTTCCTAAAGACTTGAGATGAGCTGAATCCGAAACTGTGCTTTAAAGCACGCCCCGGTAGGCTACTTGGTAGCGTGCTGGCTTATCAATGCGGGGGTCGTGGGTTCGATTCCCAAATGTTCAAACAAAACTCAAGCAAAATTACTTCCTAAACAATGTTATCCTTGAACTTTCTCTTATACTAAGTTTTAAGCAACATTTTTTGGTATGTTAAGTAATCTTAAATCCAATTTGTACTACAACCAAAAACTTATAGTTTTTAAAAAGATTTTAGTTTTTGATTCAAAAACTATTATTGAATTTGACAAAGAAGATTTCAAAAACTACTAGTTCATGGTTGTAGAGTCAATTGGAATTTAATTTAAATTTTTTGATCCTTAGTTTTTTACATAACATTTCAATTAAAATCTCTTTAAATTCTCATGATCACCTTTTCTTCCCCCCTCTATATTAAAACCACCCAAAAACCAAAAAAAAATTCATATTTGGGAAAAAATATTCCCATGAGTTAAAAATAAAACAAATACTAAAATTTAAATGGTAACAAAAACGTATTCATCATATAATTTGATGAATGTCTTAAAACCGAAAATGAGTAAGAATAAACCTTAAATACAAAATATATAAGGAACACATGCGCCACAATTTGTTAAGGGGCACGTCATGACACGACTTCTACATGAAACGTACAAAATTATTTTCATATTCAATGTGTTGATCCTGTGAGAGATGAACATTAATAAAAAAATTGTTATTTTTATTAAAGGGAAGCTTGCCACAAAAAAATGAACTTAAATATACATGAAGAACAATAAAAAAAAAAGAAATACTACATATTGAATTTAGTACCCTTAAAAATTTTTAGGATTAACCATAAAAAGTGTTTGGATATCACTAACAATAATAACTAGTTTAAGTTAAGCGGTTTTTTATGATTAAAATAATTTAATGTGAAAATCGTGCGTTTCAAAAAATAAATTTAAATGTATATTAATACAGAAGATAATTTTTACGAATATTTAATACATAAAACGGTGGGAATTATAATGAACTTCAGTAGCCAGGAGAAAAGTCGCCAAATCGATTTTATTTAAATGTTGCGCTTACCAAAGAGAATGTACTTTTTGTTGACTATTTTCTAATTTCCCATATGATCTTAACGGCTGAACACATATTTGGATTTTAACTGTTAAAACGTCTTACTGATCATTGACCATAAAAGTTTCCAAATATCAGATCAACGTTGCCATATTTATTTCCGGAAAAAGTATGTTTTGTCAATTTTTACAGAAACAATATGAAATTTAAAATTTGAAAAAATCTTCGCCCGTTTGGGAACATCAGCATGTTTAAATTAAAATTAAAAATTGTTCCCTACTGTACGCAACTAAACTTCAAAAATAAAAAAATATATACATTTCTAAGGAACAGGTCTATACTTAAACAAAGTTTGGTCTAAAAATGTAAAAACAAACAAAATCTATAGCGAAAGGGTTATTGGGCAGGAAATTGGCGCCCAACCAGATATGTATATATTTCACTGTTAGAAATAAGATGAGCTCAAACATGAATTCTAGCTGTGGAATATAAGTCAAAATCTCTAAAGTCAATCCCGTAAAACGAAAAGAAACACTATGGATGTATTCGACTCCTTTGCATTAAATGGACTTTAAACACTTATTTCAATTCTTTCTGAACTCTAAGTATGCTTCGGGAAACTTTAATGAATTTTATTTATACCGAGGAAAATAACAATTGCTTTAAGCAATAATAATTTTGGAAGGGCATGCTAGTGTGGTAAAAATCAATGACAGAGAAATTGATCTGAGTAGGTCAATAACACAGTTAAACACTTAAAAATACTTCAGAGATGCGACTTATAAATTCTGATAGATTATAGGTCGTAGATCACGAATGTTAACCCCTTTTACATTTTAAAATTAACTGCACTTTAAAAAAAAATCGCGAATTATCAAAATTCTTGCTTTATTATCAACAAATTTTTGTTTTCGCATACTCAAATAAACTACTAATAATTTTTAATATGGTTTTAAAGTGTGTTTTAAGATCCATAGCAATTTATTGCGATTGGGTGAAGGATGTAAAATATCTTTGCAATTAAAATGAAAACTTCACTTATTTTTAAATTTTGTGAATATTACAACACGCTTTAATTGAATTTGCAAAATGTTAGCACATGATATTAATTTGTATTTCACTTAATCCATTTAATCAAAAACTCCATCAACTACCTTGGCTACCCGCAGATTGTCTCGAAGCCTAGGACCAATGTCTTACTCAAGGAAATCGAAAACACTTCTCAGTATTAGCGGTTAGGAATTCTTACTGGGGTTACTTAAAAGAGGACTACTTAAGATGCTGTATTAGAGAGAAGAAGTATTAGGCGGATCTGCATTTACACTTAAAATTTTCCGGAGAACCAGCTAAGAAGAAGCCACTTACTGTATGATATCTTAAAATCTGACTGTTTCAAGTCCTTGAAAGTCTAAACTCAAATGTTAAAGAGTTTCCTTGAAAATAATTTCGCTATTACTTTCTGTGGGAAAGTACATATTTCTTTTCAAAGTTTCATGAAATAGAGTTGACCATATATTGAATAATAAATCTAAGGAAAGACTAAATAATAAAGATGGGTTCACAATTGTAAAGTTCGCTCCGCATGGTGGATTTTGTTTCTTTCTTCTTCGAACTTTCACAATATTTTCATCATGCTATACCCAATGTGGAATGAGGAGTCAATTGACCTAAAAGTGACTGGTTAAAGAAGGACTTATCACAGGACTGGTATAATTTAATACTGAAGTGGGTTAAGAAGTGCCAATTGTCCTAAAATTACAAATCCTGTGACTGGTAAAGGAAGGACATACCAGAATGCTTATTAAGAAGAAAAAGCCAGTTGGCCAGAATTTTATCCATTGGAAGCTGTTTAGTTTTCGATTATTTTACACGACATGACGCTTTTATGACAGTCTTGTGGTATGCCCATCTTTCGTTAGTCCTGTGGCATGCCACTATGTGGTTTAAAGCAGGACAAATGACCCCCTCCTATGACAAGCCAATGTTTAAGTCGCCAGTTGTTTACATAGGGTAGGGTTTAGCAGATTACCGGTATCTGGCACGAAGGGACTAATCCTGTGGCACACGCAGAACCGGTCCCATTCCCCATAGGGTATATATTCTAGTATACTCCACTATGCAGAGTGGAGTACTCCGTAATTGTTAATATATCTTAAAAAATCCACTAATTAAGGGAAAGTGTTGTTAGTTTTAATAAAAAAAAAATTAAATATTCCAAGAAATTTATGTGCGTAAGCCCTTTTTTGAAATCCCTTTCCTTTTTTGTATAGCTTCCTTAATCCTTTTTCTAATACTTTCATTTGCCACATCAAATATTTATGTGTGTTTAAAAAATGTTCTTACATCAGAAGGGTAAAGAGTTTCTTGCAACATCTTTCAGCCACAGCTCATAGTATAATAGAAAATTGTAGTCGTATTTTCTTAAAGAAAAACTAGTCATTACATCATGATCAAACAGCTGTTTAAAAGCGTGGATACGTGCCATTGAATAAAAAAATTATTGTATTTTATAGTCTTAACGTTTTTTTTTTTTTGGCACAAGCCCTCTAACGTTATTAGATGTTGTTTTTTTTGGTCTTATATATTTGCAGCCGCCTGTTTATAAGATGCTGCAGCTTCTACTGTGTGTTTTTGTTGGTCGGTTTGTAATGTCCGTTACTTTTTATTTTTAGGGGACGTTGGTATAATTTTCTTCTTTATTGTCTTGTTGTTTGCAAGGATACCTTTAAAATTGGCTGCACACCTTGGGCTACATTTGTTGTTTTTATTTTTAAGGTTTTTGATATCAGAAGTGTGCCAATTTTTTTTCAGGGGTTTATGTTTTTTTTTTGTCCTTTTTAGATATGTTATGCCAGATTTGTGTGGAGGATGGAAAATATTGAATGACTTTAAAGATCGATATTTTGTAACGGTCGTTTTTGTCAAATGAATGGTAAGAATAGGATGAAGGAAATGAGAAGTTTGAAGAAACTAAAACAAATAACTTTGTGGACTATGATTGATCTATAAATTGATTAAAGGAGGAATTAATAATTTTTGCAAATAGAGTCTCCTGATGTTTTCCACTTTTTAACCCCAAAACATAAAAACACGTGTTTCTTATTTTTTCCTACTCTATAAAATATCCGAATTTAATTAGGATCGGAGAAAATTCTCCTTGTTAGTCAAATTATTTTCGGTTCGAAGTAAATCTGTTCTGAAATTACAATGACTGATTCAATTGCACTTTCTGTTTGTCGCCGAATCTTTAATTGCCGTCTCTTAGATCGAAACAAAGCATAAATATTAAAAAAAGAAATAAGATTAGAGTCCATGTAATTTTAACGGTGCCTAATCTTATATATATTATAGCTCCAGAAAAGGTGAAAGATGTTAAATTCCAATTGTTAGTAAAGAGTAAGATCGAAAAATTCCCGACAAACATTTTCATTTTAACTGTTTTTTGTGTTTAAAAGTAACATTTAAGAAGGTTGTGAGATTATGTGTACAAAATATTTAAGCGATCGGCTCACTATTTCGCTTTCGAATCCGAACAAAAATTGAGTAATAAAGGGTTTTGTCATCTTTAGTATGCTAATTGTGAGGAAATGACCATTTTACAACTTTTGTTAACAAAATAATATTCCGATTAGTTCATAGGCATTGGGCCAGACTATCATAGGTTACGCGGTTTGCGTTGTCTAATAAATGTGCATCGATATTTTTTAAGTAGTTTAGTTGCAACTAAATGCTAAAGGATGTCTTGAATACTTTTTTGGTGTTTTCAGTAGAATCACAGACATAGAGAGATAAGATTAAAGTCGAAATTTTTCCTTAATCAAGGATAGGTCGAGACTAATTCAAGATAATTAAAATTCCCGTTTGTTTGGATATGTATGGTTTTAAAAAAAGGTCTAAACCTTAGTCTTGCCGATGGAGCAGGGAAAAACTAAATGAAATTTTAGTGTTGCCTTCAGCAATGTTCTCCTTTATATGATCTCTTTATATGAAACGGACCTGTCACATTTATATGGCTTTGTCATGGGTGGGGGAAATTGACCCCTTGTGAAATGTCAGAGACATAACCTGGGATACGGCACCGAACTATAGGATAGTTCTGACACGTCGTCCTTGTTTTGATAAAAAAAAATTTTTAAACGTCATTTTGGCCCAAAACTCGATACGTGGAAGAAAGGTAGCCCCATAATATTCCTTAATTCCAAATTCAATAAAAAATCTTCAAATTTAGCTTTTATCTCTTAATCAGAGTCCTCTTTCAATCTGAGAATAATTACAATAAGTTACACTATAAAAATTTCTGCATAATCATGTTACCAATCCCTAAAATCCTTTGCATTAATTAACATGTCCAACAAATTAATTCAAAAACCCAATTGTTATGAACATCTGTTAAATTATTCCCACACTCTGTGACATGACACCGCCTAAAATACACAGAAAAATACCCACTCAAACCTTGCACATACCTTTACTCCAGCTAACAAATGTAACCCTCTAAATTCAAAACTTTAACCACATTCAAATGAAAGAACGCATACAACAATCCTTGAAAAGGTACAGTTTCTAACACCACCCAAAATAGTCAAACAAACCAAATACAATCCTGCATTCAAAAAATCGAATGTGAGAAAAACTTTTTCCCACGATCACCTAAGTAAAGGTATGTTTCATATAAAAACAATTTTCTAAATGCAATAATTTGTACTATAATGTTTATTAATCCACGTGCAAAAGGGGGAAGTCAATACACATTACTATACGGCAAGGACTTGACAATGTAAAAACAAAACAAAAAAGCCACCACCAACCATCGATGACGAAAAAAGCACTATGGACAAAACTACAATACTTTAATACTAACCACGTTAGTTATGCGGAAGGAACTTAAGGAAGTTCCTGCACATACAAAGGACAATATAAGGTAAATGAAGCGACAGACAGAGTAAGAGAAAAGGAGATGTAAGCAGAAAAGACGCCCCTATTTCTAAATAAAAAAAAAATGACGCGAACTAAACTTCTAAATGTTTATGAGCGATCGTGTAACTATGGGAATATCTTGTTGTTGTTATTGTGTAGGTATTTATTTTTAAATAAGGATTCGAAAACTTTATTAAAACACGTGAGTTGAAACCATGGGAACTTTTGGTGGCTGCACCCTTATTATACTGCGCGTTGAATTTCTTGAAGAAAAGTCATAATAATTATGATAATGTAGTTGCAGGCGAAGACAAGGCAATCATACTGAAAAACCTACACATGATCCTTAATTTTCTTAAAGTAGGGGAGGTTTTCAAGATTGTGTTTTAAGAAAAGCTAAAAGGTGAGTGCAGCGATTAGTATATGACAAAAATTTTGGAATGTGTGAAAATATTTCTAAAAAGATTTTTAATTTAAATAATAAAAATAAGGGGGGGAGTGAGTAAGATTTAATTCCTATTTAATTTTTGGTTATTTAAAAATAAATAAAAATTAATGAGTGTCATAATAAATATAAGAGATTATTTATTAATATGATATTAAAAAACATTTGGGAATATTCATTCGTTTCCCACAGAATTAGATATACATATATATTTTTGAAATAAAATAATCTAAGGACTTTTATTATTAAAACATTAAGAACACACTCATTTTCTGCAGATTCTACCTACAGAAAATGACAGTTAAAACAACTTCAATTTCAGTTAAATAGACGACAAAGGTAATTACCTTTAAAATAACTAAAAAAAGTAGTTGTTTTTATTTTATTTTTTATTTTATTAATTAATAATCATATAATTACAAATTATATACTATTACCCTAATGAGCACTAGCTACTATTGCCTTCGGCCCGTTGTAGCGAAAACAGACCAGTGCCTCTGGTGGGAATCGACCCCCGCACTGATAAGCCAGCACGCTACCTACTAGCCTACCGGGGTGCACTAGTTGTTTTTAACTGTTAAACAAATGTAGTAAAAACAACTAACAATGTCTTAAAAGCAACTGAACATTTTTTACAACAAATGTAGAAATTGGTAAAAACTACAGTAAGTTTTTCAATATTTTAATTAATATTTTAATTTTATTAAAAAGAATATTTTTTCTTTCTATTATAATCAAAATTTGTATTTCCTATATCATATTTAAAATGCAAAGTCAATATTCCAAACAGTACCCTAGTTATATAGTTATAACGGTTTTATGCATTTGAGATATAATGAAATTTTTTAGAAAGTTTTTAAAAACTCGATATTATCTGCTATTTTTAAATAAATAACAAAAATACTGCAAACTTGCTGTTTTGGTAGTAATTCATTAATATATTAAAATAACTGTTACAAAAATACAGTAATTTTCTTTAGTTATTTTTTTTAAATAACTGCCATAATAGCTGTTCTGTATGATTTCATAGAAAAACAACTATAATTGCAGTTAAAAACAACTACTACTGATTACTACCCATACAACTGTCATATAGTAACTGTAAAACTTTTTTGAATGCATTTTGAAATTTTGAAGATTTTTTCCCCTATTTTATTATTGCCTATTCTAAACGGTTAAAATTTTAAAATCATTTGTATACTGACTACAAACTTATATTTTTTTTGTGTGTTTATTTTAATATAGTTTCAGAACATAACTCTAAAACTGCGCTAAACTTTTCTACACAACTGTTTTTTTTTAATAGGAAAACATAATATATCGTTGCCATTTACATAGTCTACTCCAAATCGTTTTTTTTTTTATTTCTTTTAAAATTTTCTTGAATTTTCTGAAATTTTGAATTTTCCCAATAACCAATTCTTTTATTTTTGTTTACATATTTTGGTTAATGTTCTAAATATTCTAAAAAAAATATATATTTTTTATATTTTCATAAATTCAATGCACGTAATGCACGTTAAATAAAACGTGAGTCTATTTTTGAGCACGCGCAGTTTTTAAACAATTTCTACACTTGTTTTGAAACCTCATACTCTCTGAACAACGGTATTTTTTATATTAACATTTTATGGGACAAGTAGTTTTTGGTTGAGAATAGAGGAAGAGTTAAAAAATATAAGAAATTGCAGACAGACAATTATTCGAAACTTCAGAAAATTATTAAGTTTTTACCGTTATTTTAAATAGTTTTCTATCAGCAGAAAGGAGAGCATTGCCAAAGTAAAATGGCACAGCCTAACGCACAGTGTGGATACTTGAAAAAAAATTTTATAAATATGGAACTTCTGTATTAAACTATTGATCCGATCGCTATAAATTAAATAAGAAATTACAAAGGAGGTGTTAATATTTTGAATTATTGTGATTCTGTAACCCTCTCTTAGTACAGAATGTCTAAATTACATTACATGACAGTTGTTTGTGTAGTAATCAGTAGTAATTGTTTTTAACTGTAATTACAGTGGCTTTTCTATAAAATAATACAAAACAACTTTTTTGACAGTTATTTTAACAACTGAAAAACTACTATATTTTTTAATAGTAGTTTTAGTATTTTTGTAAACAACTAACAAAACATAAATTTTGCAGTAATCAGTTAATTTTTGTTAGTTATTTAAAAATAGAAGATTACATCGAGTTTTAAAAAATTCTCATTTCGTTTATATATGTTTTTATTGATATGTTCAGAGTTTGCAAATAATAATTACACAATTTTATTAATGCATTAAAAAGTCATAACTGGAGTACCGTTTGCAATTTTGACTTTCCATTTTAAGTAGGATGTAGGAAATAGAAATTTTTTATTGTAATTGAAAGAAAAAAACGATTTTTTTTATTAAAAAATATTTTTAACTAATAGTTTTTACTAATTTTTACAGTTGTTTTAAAATTTTTGTAGTAAAAAAAATTTGTTAGTTGTGTTTCAACAGTTAATAATAACTACACTCTTTGTTATTATAACGGTTATTACCTTTGTCGCATTTTTAACTGAAATTACAGTTGTTTTAACTGACATTTTCAGTAGATAATACTGTAAGCCCTTATTGAGAGTATACAAATTTTCGAGGGTGTATAACTTTTGTAAATGTGGACCGATTTCTAAAATTTTTGGCCTGGGGTACGTTGTAATGTGTCATTTAGACTGCAAAAATAATTTAGGTAAAAGTGGATTAACTGATAGATAGCAAAACACGTGTTTTGCCAAAACACGTATTTAAACTCTATATTCTATTTTAACGGCTCTTTATTCTTTTCCACTCGTTTTTGCTAAACACGTGTCTTGCAATCTTGTCTAAATGCCGTGTTAAGCACTAAGGTGTGAACGCATATTTAATGTGCTTCCGCTGTTAAATAGCATGATTTTTGTAATATTTCTATTATACATATATATATTTTCAACTTTAGACTGTGAATTTCTGTAATGAGTTTTAATTTGCTAAATATAACGATTTTATAAAATAAAATTTTTCTTTCGTTTATGAAAAATTTCTATCTGGCAATGCCTTTCGGCCTTCATTACTGTTTTCTTCTTCATCTGCTTCTACATATACACCAACTGGAACAACTATAAAACAATAAACCAAGAAGAAAACAGAACAAAAGTCTATGCTGCGAAATTAGCGTTTTTCACTCTAGATTTAACGCTTTAATACCACCCAATAATTGAATTTTGTTTGGTTTGCACACAAAAAAATCGTTGCCAAATAACTAGGAGCATTTTAACTAATAAAGTTTTTTCGCAATAATTATTTAATAATTTAGTAGAAACATGTAAAAACTCTGTAAAGTGTTGCTATTTTTCGCATAACTTTTGTAAATAAACTTTATTAGTTGAAATGCTCCTAAATACTTGGCAAATATTTTTTTCTGTGTGCATTATGTTTTTATCTCATATTAAAGTTTTGAAGCAAAAATTATTATTTCATATCGTCGTCTGAAATACAAACGGTGTAACTATAATTTTTAGTTGTTATTTTTTAAACAAATTTTCTAATAAAACTCAAATTTTCAATCATAGAACGATAAATTATTTTGGCGAAATTTTTACACGACGTTTAATAATGTGGACAATTTAAAGGCATTTTATTTTCAATTTATAACGAGCTTTGAACTTCCGTATATTTACAAAAATAAAGCAAATCAAGCATATTAGCTAGGTTAATACTAGTATTTCGATCTGGCTAAAGATCTCATCAAAACCCGAAGTTTTAGAAAAGCTAGAGCCTCCATAATAGCCAGAACTTTAACAAAAAACTTCTTAATCATCAATTGTGCTCCATTCTTGTCTTCTTAGTAATAAAGCACGTGGTTAGGGTCTTTTCCTAACAAGCATCATGACGTTACTAAACTTTGAAGGTCAAAAATGTTCTATTTATATAAAAAAAAATTAGTTTTTACTCTAAATTATAGATTTCAATTTTGTTCAAAAAACTTTTATTTTTATCGTTGAATTCCAAAATGTTGTTTAGGTATGCAGTTCAGATTTGAAAACTGTGTTAGTTACAAAATTTTGCCATACATCTAAATGATTATTTCTTTTTACAATTTTGCATAAAAAATAATTTAAATATGTTTTCCAAAATTATTTTTATTTGAAACATATATTGAAAAAAATTAGATATATTAATTAATCCTAATCATTTTTAGCTTTAAGAATGTTAAACTTAGTCCATTTTTTCTAAAATAATGTTTTTTGAGATTTTTACCTGTTCCGTCAAACAAATCAGTTGAAAAAGTATACATTTTGATTGAATATATTGTGAAATATAAAATTTAGCAATTCTGGCTATTATTTTAAAACATGACAGCGTGTTTTGCTTATTACAGTTAGCATTACTGACATAAGTAGAGAGAAAAAACAAGCGTCCAGCAAAAAATGACACACAAAAATAAAAAAGAAAGATAAGCCAAAAGAGTAAATAACAAATAAAAGTGAGTAATCCATAAATACCATAATATAACCATCTCTTTCTGTCACATGGTATGGTAAGTGAAGAAGACAATTTAAAGTTATAGTTGTTAACTTTTAACAATACTGTTATATTGTACTTATTACTAAAATTGTGGAGAAAATTTTGTTAATACAAAGCGCATTTTAAGTTAATGTTCATATTGCAAGCATATTGAAATTAAAAGACATAACGAGTGCACATTAAACAAAAGAAAAAAAGAATTGTTTAACGAAAAAAAATTAAATTTTAGAACAAATAAAGGAAGAGTAAGAAGGCATTATTGTTAATTTAGTAGTAATAAAAATATAAAAAAAAGTTAAAAATGAAAAACTAAAAAGGAATACAAGAGAATATTATAAAAAAAAGGAATTACTAAAAATTTTAGGTGTGACATGAAGTGATATTAAGAAAATATTACAAAAAGAAAAAGGAATACAAATAAAAAAGAAAAAAAAAAAAATTAAAAGAAATTATATATTGAGAATATATTTGAGAATACAAAAAAGGATTTATAAAAAATAATAAAAAAAGCAATAAAAGTTAATACAATAAAAAGAAAACTTAAGTGTTTGTGTTTTTTAAAATAATTTAAAAAAATCAAAAAATGCAGAATAGCCCCCGCACAAATGGAGCTATATCCTCTTTGCCCAGCACATTGGCCCAACTGGCTTTAAGAGATAAACAATCACCAGCTCCTGCTCTGCCCCACTCTTTACCGCCCTCCGTGGGTGGTGGTTCTTCAAGTGTCCTCTCTAAGGCTTCTGCATTACAACAAGCAAATGGTGCTGCCACTGGTGGGGGAGGAGGAGGAGGAGGCAATTCAGATGCTAATAATGTAGGCCACAACGATTCCAATAAATTGACGACAGAATTACAAGAAAAAGAACAAGAGAATAAACAACAACAGCTGCAGTTGTCATCACAAAAGCAAAAGCCACCACTGCCAGTACGCAACAAAACCATGGAAATTGCAGGTTATGTGGGTTTCGCCAATCTGCCCAATCAAGTGTATCGTAAGGCCGTTAAACGTGGCTTTGAGTTCACTCTGATGGTTGTGGGTGCCAGTGGTTTGGGTAAGTCAACCCTTATCAATTCCATGTTCCTATCGGACATCTATAATGCTGAACAATACCCGGGTCCCTCACTCAGAAAGAAAAAAACTGTGGCCGTTGAAGCCACCAAAGTGTTGCTAAAGGAAAATGGTGTTAATTTAACCTTAACTGTGGTGGATACTCCCGGGTTTGGTGATAGTGTGGATAATACTAATTGTTGGGTACCCATTTTAGAATATGTCGACTCCAAATATGAAGAATATTTAACTGCAGAATCTCGTGTCTATCGTAAGCAGATACCCGATAATAGAGTTCACTGTTGTTTGTATTTTATTGGTCCCACTGGTCATGGCTTAAGGCCTTTGGATATCGCTTGTATGCAGTCACTATCCGATAAAGTTAATTTGGTTCCTGTTATTGCAAAAGCCGATACTTTAACACCCGACGAAGTTCATTTATTTAAAAAGCAGATTCTAAATGAAATTGCCCAACATAAAATCAAAATTTATGATTTTCCCTCAACTCTAGAAGATGCCGCAGAAGAAACTAAAACTACACAAAATCTAAGAACCCGTGTACCATTTGCTGTAGTAGGAGCCAATACTATAGTGGAATTGGCGGATGGTAAAAAAGTCCGTGGCAGAAGATATCCCTGGGGTTTGGTAGAAGTAGAAAATCTATCACATTGCGACTTTATTCGCTTTACGCAATATGGTCATACGCACCCATTTACAAGATCTTAAAGATGTTACCAATAATGTCCACTATGAAAATTATCGGTGTCGTAAACTCTCTGAACTTGGTTTAGTCGATGGTAAAGCTAGACTTTCCAATAAAAATCCTCTTACCCAAATGGAAGAAGAAAAACGTGAACATGAATTGAAAATGAAAAAAATGGAAGCTGAAATGGAACAAGTATTCGATATGAAAGTAAAGGAGAAAATGCAAAAACTTAAAGATTCTGAACTTGAATTAGCCAGACGTCATGAAGAACGTAAAAAAGCTTTGGAATTGCAAATACGCGAACTTGAAGAAAAAAGGCGTGAATTTGAGCGAGAACGCAAAGAATGGGAAGATATTAATCATATTACTTTGGAAGAGCTTAAACGTCGCAGCCTGGGTGCCAATAGCAGTTCCGATAATGTTGATGGTAAAAAGGAGAAAAAGAAGAAGGGTCTGTTTTAATTAGAATTTCTTAAAAAGTAATTAAGCCCCCCCCAAAAAAAAAAAATCTTTAAAATGCACAGTATTTTTATTCTTTTTGTATTTTCAACTCTCTCTTAAAAGCAAAGATTTTATTTAAGAAAACAAAAATTGTTTTTCGCTTTTCCTACCCCATTATTGTTATTAAACATTTTTAATAAACCTAAAATTATGTTAAATATATATTGACGCTATTATTAGATAAACTTTTCTATTAAAGAAATTTGATATTAATAAAAATAAACAAGATTATCTTGAAAAAATAAAAATAAAATAAAAATTGACGCCAAATTTAAATAAAACAAAATTTAAAGAAAAAATAAAAACACAAAATTAAAACTTTGTTTTTAATTTAAAAAAAACAGCTCAAGTAGACTGAAAATAGACGAATTACAAACAAATTTTGATTGATAAATATTTAGGATCTCAGAAGAAAAAAAATATATAAAATTTTATCCGCGTTCACGCAGTTTAAACACACATTTTAAAAGAATTTTTTTTTAGATAAAAATCTGTAAAATACAAAATTTTTCAAAGATATTTCCACTGTTTGAACAATTTTCCAATTCTCAATTTTTTTTCTATTAAGGGTCAATTTACACGCTATCCAGCCATATCAACTATTTTTCAGTAGTCGATGATTTGAATTGTCAAATTATTGTAAATTCTGTTTTGAAAATGACATTTCCTATCATTAATACTGGGAAATAGTAGATATGGATAAACAGGAGTGGATAGGAGTTGATTTAAAATAAACAAAGATTGTTGCTTAACCATAGTTATAAATGTTAAATTTATATGGAAATATCTGAGTTTAAAGTTAAAATCTGGTTATTTTTAGAAAAGTTACTCGCTCATAAACATTTTTGTAATTTTTAGGAGTTAATTTGGTTTATACATTTAATTTGTCAGCCAAAACTGTTCTGCCAAGGAATGATTCTAATCGAACATTAGAACATAGGAATATTTTATGCCTAAATAACTTCCAAGAAGTTGTTTAGGCAGAAAAACTTTCAAAGAATCATATTTGGAATTATTCCCTCCTATGACAAGCCAATGATGAAAATGCCAAATTTTGAAGAGACAAATTTTTGGTAGATTTCTATTAAAGAAATTATATATTAATAAAATTATCATGAAAAATAAAATAAAAATTGACGCCAAATTTAAATAAAACAAAATTTAAAAAAATAAAACACAAAATTTTAAATCTTTTTTGTTGATTAGGGCGAGTAACTTTTCTATAAATAAGCAGAGTTTAACTTTAACCCCAAATATTTCCATATAAATTTGACATTAATAAATTTTATTAATTTTAAGAAAACTAGATAAAAAAATAAAAATATAAAAACCATAAAGAATTGCAAATAAATTTTGATCGAATTTCTAATAAAAAGAATTCTAACAAATTTTGATCGACAAAAATTTTTAATTTAAAAAAAATGTAATTTTACCCGTTTTTACTCATTTATTATTATATACTAAAGGGTCCGCCATCTAACGTTTTTTTTCCGATGCCGATTTTGAAAAAAAAAATCATCTTTTCAGATGAAGCTCATACTGCATGGCCAGCCGAGGCAGCCATTTGAATGAAATTATTTTCCATTATTAACCGGAAGATTGTACTTTCAAATAAAAAAGAAATTTGAGAAAATATTCAGTAGTTTTTTTTTATAGCATTTTCAAAAAAAAAAAAGTTATTTGGCGGACCCTTTATTTGTTGTAATATTTATTTCATTATTTTCATTTAATAAAAAAAAAAATCAAATTAAAAAAAATATCAAATATATTGATCTACAAGCAAACTTAACGTGACTCATGCTGGGTCTGGCTGAGATGTTAAGAACTTTAACATATTTGCTTTCATTTTAACGAATATTACTGATGTTTTTTTAATATTTATTGCTTAAAATAATTGATAAAGTTTAAAAACGTGTTCAATTCTGAAAATTTCAATATTTTGTATTACATTTTTTTTGCTTAACAATTTAGGTCGACTAACTTTTGTATAAATAACCAGAGTTTTTCTTTAACCACAGATATTTCCTTACATATTTTACATTCTTAAAGGCTAGTAACTTCTCTAAAAACAAGCAGAATTTAACTTTAACCACAGACCCATTTTTTTATATAAAATTGATATTCCTAACTATGGTTAGGCCTTAAACTTTGGTTATGTTGAGATAAGTTAGCAGGTCTAACTATGGTTAAGCTCTAAACTTTAGTTAATTTGTTATAAGTAAGCAGGTCTTAAAATATTTGTATAAATAGCCGGATTCATGTAATATCGTATATAGCGAAAACATCGTATTTTTACAACATTAGTATCAAAAATAGGTCAGCGATGCCATATGAAACTAATCAACAAAAATCAGCAGTGAAAAGTTGTGAATTTTTTTTTAAAGGATTTTGCTGTCTTAAACCCACATTTTAAGTCAAAAATGTTGTAACGAAATTAGCTTTAAAATTGTGGGTTTTTCCTTTTTTTAGCCCCTCACCTAGGGGAAAACATTTTATGGCTCAGTTTTTTTTTTGGAGAAGTACATCAAAATCTTTTATATTTTTTATCGATATATATAAATTCCACTTAAAGTTACCATGTTTAAAAATGTTCAAGAGTGTTTAAAAGACACCCCGTTAGAATATTAAAAATTTCTGTTTTTAAGAATTATACTCTTAAAACTTAAATTTACTTTAAAATTTGAACATATACAATCAGTACATATTTATATTTGACATATCAACAAATCAATCTCGGAAAAAAACTTGCAAATCCCTAAAATATTAAAAAAAAACAGCTCAAAGTTTTGAGTCAAATTTGTTTGACTGAAAATTTTGTATTTCTACTAGAAAAGTTTTATTAGAAGTCTATGGAAAATAAGAGGTTTTTTACATAGCAGTGCAATAAAACGACTTTTTGATTTCAATTAAATAATTGCTTAAAATTAAACTTTTTAGAGTAATCTTTTTATATTTAGTAAGATCATTACAATTTAATGACGATAAATTTTGATCGACAATGTTTTTAAATCAGACACATTTTCTTAACTATATATAAACTTTCTCAAAATATTCAGAACATTGCATTTTAAATTGAGGATAATTTTTGAAAGGTTCAGTTTCTGGGAAAGTTTACTTACTTTTTAATAGAAACATTCAATACTTTGTCTGAAAAAGACGTTAAAATTCAAACTCAAACAAAAATCAAACTTTGCTCTCTGGCAATTCTTCCCTAACCACGTAAGCGTCATCTATCGAATATACAAAGAATATATCATAGATATGGCATCACTTACAAGATATGGGAAAACAGTGGACATTAGAGTGAGTTAAGTTTCTAGAAATAGAACTGTTGTGTTGTTGGAATTGTACTTCTGAGATTATGTATGCAAGAACAAAAACACCGTGTATTGAATAAAACTAGTTTTAATCACAACAAAACTCGACCTGACGATAGCTCAGAGGGCTAAGTGCTCTGTCTAACATGTAGTGCGAGTGCATGTGGCATTAGAAATCAGTTTATCTATACCAAGGTCAGTGATTGCACAGAAAAATTTCATATAGACGCAATCGAACTAATAAAAAAATAACAAATATTACATTATTCAAAATAATTCAAAAAACAGGGTCACTGACAAAGGTTCAACACTAGAAACTGCGCAGTCTGATTCAGAAAAAATTGAAAATTTGCAATGTAGTTCTGATTTTTAGAAAATACACTCATTCTTCTCTACCACGCCTTTCACTTTGAAAATAATGTTGATTCCCAATCAATGCTCTTTAATGGGACCAAGTTAAGAAGATTTTCTTCATTTTGTCCATTTTTTTTTTTAATCAAAAACTTCAAAATTTGTTTAAAACAAGTGAGTAACGTGTAAATAGGGAGTTTTCTGATTTATTTTTGATCTTAACAGGAATTTATACAATGTTCAAAAATTAGAATTATTTTATTTGGAATCTAAACAAAGAGATTTAAATTTAAACCATTATGAGCCTAAATAAATATATTATAATTTTTTTAACCTCAAGTAATAATGTTAAAAAAAGCTACAAACCCATTTATTATGATGGAATAGGTTACTTTGCAGAGTGGAGTTTACTTCGTTTTATTTCGCACTGGCATTTTTTATATCATTCTATCACCATATAAGTAATCTCCACTTCCCAAAGTAACAAAATCTATCATTAGAATTTTGACTTTGTAATATTTTTAAACTTAACAAATATTTTTTTTGTTTTTAAAAAAGTTCTTAATTAAAATCAATAATAGAAAAGTTTATTTAAAGTTTAGTTTATGTTTTCAAAATTTCTTTGTTCACTTGATCCCCAAAATTTAGTATTTAAAATACTTTATCTTTTTCTTTTTTTTTTTTTTGAAAAATAAAAAAAAAAACAAAATTAAAAACGCAAGGCAAATATTATTAAAAAAAATCTTTAAAAAATTTATTATAAAATTTACTTAATAATAATGTATTAATAAATTTAATTAATATTAATTGCATTACAAAAAAAAAAAAACATTAACAAAACGAACGAAAAAAAATCATTTAATTAACCATTGTAACAATTGCTAATAGTCATTTAACCATAAAAAACAACAAAAAAGTAAAAAATCAAAGTTTAAATATTTAATAATAATTTAATATAAAAAATGTCTTCAGCAACAAATTAAGCCTCTTGTAGCTTGTAGAAAAATACTACATTTTTTTAAAAAATAATTTAAAAAAAAAAAACTTAACATAAATATTTAAGTCTCTAGTTAGCTTTGTTAACCATATCCCCCACACTTTTATTCCACACCAACTCCCCCAACCCACAAAAATTCCTTGGACCCATTCATACACAATAATAATAAATAATAATCTCCTTCTTATCGTATATAAATAATTATATTAACTTTAATATTATTGCTCATAATACAAAAAAAAAACAAAAAAAAAAAACAAAACAAGTAATAATAATAATAAATACATTTAAAAAATACGTTTACATTTAATTTGTAAAAAAGCAAAAACAACAAAAACGAAAAAATTAATAAATATTAAATATTATATAAAAAATAATAACAAACATTTTAAAATGAATTATTTATTCCAAGAATTTTAATTATTCATTGCAAAAAAATTTCTACATAAATCAAGTATCAGTGTCATATTAAGAATTTAACGAAAAATGGTTCGATAGATGGATTAACATATTTCAAGATTTAAAAAAAAAGTCTAGAATCTTAAAATTGTGTTTTCAAAAATTATCACCGAGACTGAATTTTTTTCGAAAAATGTTTAGAGGCTCAAATTAAATACAAAATCATTAACAAATTTTATAGTCTTTTAAATTCAATTAAATAAATAGTCAAACTCGAGGTTTTGGATTTTATTAAAATCTAAGAACTCGAGCTTGACTATTTATTTAATTGGATTTTAAAACAAAATGTCGAAAAAACATAAACACTATTGTCTTTCAAATTTGCTACAGTTCAGATTTTGCACAAAATAAAAAAATAATTGAAATTTTAGATTTCCAGATTTTAACTATAGGAAAACCGAGTCTCAAACTCGGAATATTTTTTTTCGTTCATAAAAATTTCTTTTTTATAAAAAATGTCTAAAACTAAGAAAAATTTGTAGAACAAAATGTTAAGAGAATTTTTCATATTGAGTCCGAAATATTCGCTACGCAAAAATTTCTCAGATCATCGGATTATCTATTCAGAAATGTCTCACAATATTACTTTCCCAATATTACTCGCCCCAATCTTATAATTAAGGTTTAAAATGGGGGAGATGTGAAAAAGTTAGTTTATTTTTTTAAACATAAGTTTAAGTATGCGAAAAAATAAACTTCATATCATTTAAATCCAGAAAAAGCAGGAATTTCAAATGACCTATTTAATAAACAAATTTTGATCCTGGACATCCTTATACAAAACTTAATAAAATTTAGTTCTTTAAAGTAATTCTATACATTTTAAGTTGCGTTTGAATATCCACAAATATTTAGTAAAAGTTTTTACCAATTATAGCAGAGAAATTGCTATTTTAAATAATATAAAATTTAACTCAAATATAACGTAACTTTTGTGAGGTTAACATTTTTATTTTTGCTATTCTTATTTTATTAATAATTAGCAAAAAAAGGTCTGCTAACTTTTAGAAGGATTTCCACAGGTTTATTTCTATGAGTGCCTACACCCCTACTACCGCAATCTCACCTAGAAAATTGTTATCCAGAGTTGCCAAATAATTATTTTAAAAAATGAATTTTTGTCCTTCTCCAAAGGGGACTTTTCAAAAATTATTTGAAATATGAAAAAGCATAAATAAAATTTTATGTATTTGATTGCTATTTAAGGAAAATTATTCATCTGCTAGAAATACATTCATCGATTTCATATGAACATTTCCAGGATCGCGTGTAGCGTTCGCAATATTTTAGAAGTGAATAATAGGACCGAAATCTTAACATTTTTGTTATACTTTTTATTTATCGATGACATATTAGTAGCTCTATGTTTAGTGAGTGAATCTCCAGATGATACTGCAAAACAAGCCATATTTTGGAGCCCTCATTTCAAAGGAAGACTATCGCAAACGCCAAATAATGATGTCTCAACTGCACCTAAAGCGGTATGAAATAAAACAGTGCGGTCCTATGCTCCGTATAGGAGTAACATGATCCAATATATGTTTAGTGCATAAGGTAAGTTTTGTCGATTTGTTGTTTTCAATATATTTGCAATAAACCTGCGATCGCAAACGCAACAAAATGTTTGAAATGCAAATATAATTTTTAAAAATCTAACCGATCGGAACATGAATTTTTCAAATACACAAAACATGCAAAAATTATTACATTTTCACTCAAAACATAAATAATCGCTAGTTTTTATTAAAATTATATGTCAGGGTTGTCATATGACAATTTTTAAAATCGATTTGAATCAAAAATTTATCCCTGAAATTATACCAAATTAAAATTTTTAAAATATCATCAACCGTCTAGGGTACATATTCTGTCAAAGTTTCAACTTTGGTCGCTAGTATATCCACTAGAGAACGCGTTAAGGAAAAAATTACAAAACTTCCTAAGGAATCCGCAAAGTTGGGCTGACATATATCCAGCTGTTCTATGATGTTAATGTTGTAATTTTTGTTAAAATATGTCGTAAATTGTCACTATCGCCAAATAGTATGAAAGTTAGTCTGATCCGCTATATCCGGAATATTTAAAAAACTTAAAAATTCCAATTCTATTTATCCGGTTATTAAAATTTTAGTTATTGTTCAATAAAAAAATAACACCAGAGTTCTAATCAGCCGCTTAAATATAAAAGGTTTTAACAAATTGATTCATAATCGCCTCTAATGTATTATTCATACAATTTGTATTTATGTATAAAGATCAATGGAACTTAGTTTTCGTATTCAATACAGTGCAAACAAAAATTAAAAGCAATTTATAAAATGAGTGCGCTGAGCAATAATAAAAATGAGACCATATTAATTTGATACAACTGCTTATTAAAAATTTAATGAATGAAACTGTTTTTATTAGTATTTTAAAACCTCCTTTTAGAATCAACAGATTTTAGAGAAAATTAATTTCAAATCAAAATTTTTATTAAAAAAAAGTGTTGCCTTATTAAGAATAAAAATGAAACCTTGTTTAGACCGCTTTCGTTGAAAATCAATTACACACTCAGTAAATATATGTTGGTCATTCGGGTAGTTAACATTAGTAGTTGTTTTAACTGCCATTGTAGTCATTTTTCTATGAGAAAATGAAAAACGATTAATTTAGACAGTAATTTCAAAAAATAACTATCCAAAAATACTGTACTTCAGTAACAGTTGTTTTAAGTAGTTATTTTAGTATTTTAATAAACATCTACCAAAGCAGTAATTTTGCAGTAAACACTTAATGTTTGTTAGTTTAAAAATTCTCGTTTAGTTTATATATGTTATTATTTATATGTTCATAGTTTTCAAATAATAATGAGAAAATTTCATTATATCTCTAATGCATAAAAACGTCATAAATGGAATACTGTTTGGAATTTGGTCTTTGCATTTTAAATAGGACGAAGAAAATACAAATTTATAGTGTAATTAAAAGAAACAAATATTTTTTATATTAAAAAAAAATATTTTTAAAATACCGACAAAATAACTGTTAAAAACAGTAGATTTTACAATTTATGTAGTCATTTTATGGTCATTGTTGTTATTGTTTTGTTGCTCGTTTTATGTATTCATTTAAGGTTCGTTGTTTTTCACCGCTTTGATAGTCGTTTTCACTTTCCATTGTAGTTATTTTATCAATGATTAAAAAGGACTACATGGTTAGTCATTTTTATGACAAATACAGTCATCGCTTTTTTGACTACATTTGTAGTCATATTAACTGTAATTTTTAGTAATTTCTAAATTCGCAATTTCCTGAGTGTATACTCTGATTGTTCATATTTCAATTACTATATTTTCGAAAAAAACTTTCAACTTATAATGCTACAAAGATTTGAAATACGAAAAATCAAATTATATGAATGATTTGCATAGAAAGCACTTTAATTAATAATTAAGCCAAAAATTGTAATATGAACGGTTGAGTTATTGATTACTTTTTTTTAAACTCGAAAAGTCGCAAAATTTCAAAGTGCAAAACTTTGTGATTTCAAACCTGGAAATGAAAAAAAGTTATCGAATACTTTTTTGTGCTACTGTCAATCTTAAAATTAATTGAAGTCTCAGACTGCATAAATAATTGAAAATATTATAAATTAATTTCCATATTACATGCAGTACATATTTTTACACAGTTTCGAAATTATAAATTCATTCACCTCATTAAACTATAATTTCTATATAATAAAAAAAAAAAATGCAAATTTTATAACAATTTCTTTTTTTTTTTCTTTCTGTTTATTAGACATATTTTTGTACGAATACAGTCAATACTTTCATACCGACAACATAATTTCCCCCCTATATACTAATAAGCCCACTAACCATTAATAAAAAATATTCATATTTACCCGAATAAAAAAAAGATTAATATGATGCAACGAAGAAGATTATAAAATTTTATATATGTATATATAGAGCCTTATTGAAATACAATTTGATCCGAAATATTGCGGATCGTATTGTATATACAGTGGGTCAAAAAAGAAGTCTGACACACATAAGCTACATTTCTTTTACAAAATTTCATGACGAAATAGTAAGATTTGTATTATGTTTTATTTATTACATGGGACAATACATTGTTTAATTTTAGTCCATATATTCATTAGGTTAGGTAGGTTAGGTTAGGTTAGGAAGGGTTATGTGCCCAAGGGCACATCTCCACTCGGAGACCAATACGGTCCATTGTGAGTCCAGTGAAAAAAGTAAGAAAGAATATAAACAGACAGATAGATAGATTGAAAGATAAATATAAAGAAAGATAAAAAGGATATGTACTCCCCAGAACCAGCTCCTATCGTCCCCTTACTAGAAACAGACGTCCTGACAAATCTCAGCAAATCTACTGGATTGCATCCAGCGGCACACCCAAGTTCGTCGTGAAATCTATCTCCTAGCCGTTTCTGTCTGAGACCCTGCAACCTAGGACAGTGGCACATTATATGCTCAACTGTATCCAGCTCCTCAACGACCTCGCACAACCTGCAAAAGTCCGGTATGTCCCTGTTCCATCTGCTTGTGAAAGCCCTGACAGAACAATGGCCGGTCAGGAACCCCGTAAGATTCCTGAGACCATCCCTGTCCAGTTCCAAAAGAACCTTGGTTGCCCCTGTGTCCAATGCGGGCCATAACGCCCCAGACACCCTACAATCCATTCTGTCCCTCCATGACTGGTTAACGGTTTCGCGGAATCCCTTCCGTATCACCTCAAAGTAGTATATTCCTTTAATTCTGCCAATCCAAATATATATTGTAAGATACAATTAAATATGCCGTTTTACGAATCATTACAGTGGCAAGTATAATTTCATCTTACTCTACATGATGCCATACTTAACTATATTAAATTGTACAAAACTGTATCACATTATACAAGATAATATAATATTATTTTTACTCGCGTATTATTCATATAGACAACAAACAAATATATTTTAAAAACCCCACTTGAAATCAACTTAATAAAATTTTAGTTGAATGTACATAAAAAGCAGAACTGAAAGTTTTTATTAACACATTTTTTTCTAAACTAAACAATTTTATTTTTTAAAAAATTTCTATACCATCATACTACATAAAACGATCAATGAGCAATAATTAAAACTGACGATTGGTTTAGCTGGTTGGTAGGTCATTCGGTTGTTGATTCTTTGTTTCCAAGCATATAAGGAATCAGACGTACATAATAGCATACTCTTGCTACATGAGTAGTAGGGTGTCCCGATAAAAAAAATTTAAGTAATAACTCTCAATCGTCTGAAAATGTGTAATTTTTGAAAAAAATACCACAATTTTTAGTTTTTTACTTCTTTAAAAAAAAAAAACGAACCCATACCCGTCTCGCTCTCAAAATTTTATTTCAAAGCTGGCGACAAAAATGGTAAAATATACAAAAAAAAAACAAAAATGAAAAACTAAAATAAACTTTCATCAAGTGGTAGAGTTTTTATTTTGAATTTTTAACTCAAATACAAAAAAACAAATTTAATATTTTTCAAAAATACGTGTCTTAATATTTTTGAAATAAGAATACGTTTGCAAAATTTCAAAAATTGTGACGAAAAAAATTGTTCGGTTTGATATGGAATGACTCATATGGGAAAAACAACTGGAACAGGTTTGAAATGGATCTTTAAAGTCCTATCAGCGCTTAAAATTGAATTTGTTATATGTTTATAAAAAAACGTTATAATTTTTGAACAAAATTTGACAAAATAATGAGATAGTTATCAAAAAAATTATTTAAAATTTTACTTTGATTAATTTTGGTCCTCCAAAGCTTCTTTTATCATAAAACAGCATGTATGGTAAATATAATTTTTTGGATTTTTCTTTTTAAATTATTAAAGGCAATTGTTCAGAAGAGCTTTTAAAATTTACTCAACTTTAAAGCCCCAAATTGGCAAAAAGTTCAAAATCTGCTTCTTTAGAGCGCAAATGTTGTTTCGCAACTTTTTATACTAATTTTTGCAACAAAATAATAAAAAAAAATGGCCAAAATACGCTTATATAAAAATCTTCATTCGCTGGTAGGGAACTAAAGATTCTCTAGAAAGCTATGTATTGGGACGCCCTAATGTTTAGTCTACCGATGAGTCAAAATATTAAAAAAAAGCAAAACTTTTGTTAGTTTTGATTGCTGTTTGGTTTATTTAATTTTTTCCCTTCTTATGTATGGGGACACCCTAATGTTTAGTCTACCGATGAGTCAAAACATTAAAAAAAAAGCAAAACTTCTGTTAGTTTTGATTGCTGTTTGGCTTATTTAATTTTTTCTGTTATTGTTCGCTGTTGCAATTAAATTGTTTATATAGAAAATTACAATAACAACAATAAATTATATTAACTACAATCCCCTCTAATGTTAGATGGTATTTGCATCCGCTAATAACAACACTTGAGCAAATGAGAGTATGAACATTAGAGTGGGCTGAATATCAAACAAATTTCGACTTTAAAAATGGGATAACATTAAATTTTTAATATCGATTGACTTATTTTTTGTTTTTTTTTCGATAATTTACAATTTAGTTTTACAGATTTCAAGTCTACACTGAAAACTAACTATAAAAAGTTCGACCTAGAACCGGTCACTGTTACTTTCGGACCTATTCTGCTAGACCGGTCACTTTTCTCGTGTAGGAGCTTTAGATTACTCAATATTCATACCACACATTCATACACTTGATTTTAATGACCCCAGGGCCTTTGGGTCTACAAACAACATTGAGTCTTGCATGCGTTAAATTCAATCTCATTCACACGACCCCACTCTGAGATTGTAATTAGGATCTGAATGAATAATGTGTTTCATAATCAGCTTTTTGCGCCCCAACGTCCAAATAATGCGACCCTTCAGTAAACTCGATAACAATAAAGAGAAGTCATAATCGTTACCAAAAAGCGTTGACACGAGTGCCAAATACCTTGGACATAACCGTTTTGCTTTCACCAAATCATTGAATGTCAAGGATTCAGTTAGACTATAGATAATACAGTCCAACGAAATCTGAAAAAAAGTCAGAACCTAGAGTATATTTTTCTAAAGATTTGGTAAGCACTGAATCCGAAAAAAGTAGAACTATCAAATTTGCGTTGTGATAAATTCCAAAAATGGCGAAAATCTCGTTTTTCTTATTTATATCGTAAATATTATACCAATGAATTTCATCGAACGATTTATCCGAGTGGGAATAAGATTAGAAAGGTTAAAACTGATATGACACAAACAGTTTTGTGAACAAAGCTTCATTTGCGATGTTTTACGTCCCGAATATGGAGATATTCTGATTCAAAACAGAATTCAGCTCACCTCAAACCTTTAGAAAAGTATACTCTAGTCTGAGGGTTAGGAAACCTGAAATTCGTAACGGTACTTTAAATTTTAAACAATGATGCAAATGATTGAGTAATGTAGATTTTAATTAAAAAACAAAAACCGACGATCGTGGTTCTTATATCTTTTTGACGGATACGGCTTGTCAATTAAATTAAAAATTTTAAAATATTACAAAACCTCTACATCAAAATCAATATTCAAAAAAAAAATTCTTCTAAAAATTCAATAAAAATCCCCATCTACAAACGGAAGTAAATAATATTACATACAAAAATTATTTTCATGTTTTATAGATCCCCAATTTCCTTTTAGTGTATTTACACCAATCTAACCTATAATCTCTTGTTAAACAAAAGTTCATTAAAACTGTCAAAACTATCAAACAACCAATAAATTCCTTAAGGACATACAAAACCAAAAGTCAAATAATCTTCGACGATCCCAAAATAAGGTGTCTTCTTCGTAGTGGCAGTTGTTGTAAAAGAAGCCACAGAAAAATATTTAAATTTTTGACATTGTATGTAAATTATTTATTTATTACGTTCTAAAAGAGAGTAAAAGAAGACAAAGAGTAGAATATGACATACATGACATTTACAAAAAATCAAAATTCCCACACGAAAACAAAACAAATGTCAAACAGTTGTCAACTGTTCTGTTTTAAAAGAAAATTACTATGCAACCAAGACAATAAACACGCATCGTAAGAAAGAACAAAAAAATCTGATGGAACCGAAAAAATAAAAAAAAACTCTGAGAATATTAAAAGTAAAACGGAGTAGAAAGAAAAAATAAACTGTATTTTAAGTGTCCCCAATTTGAAACTAGAGGATACTTTATAAAAAGAAAGCAAAAGTAGGAATAAGTAGTGTGTGGTATTCTTTAGATAAGAACCACAAAGTAAATGCTTGGGTTTGGTTTGTCCGTAGGCCTTAAAGTAAGAAACCCAAGAGAACCGCTACATAATGATTTTTGTCATACACTCCTAATTGAAAATCATTCGTGCGTTAAACGCGTGCAGAGAGATTTTGATTTTTCTGGAGCTCTATTTTTCTGTTTCTTCATAAATTCTTCATCTTCATAAATTTCTGAAAAAGCGTCATTGGTGTGTCATGCTTGTGTGTTTGATTTTTTTTTGAAAATAAACAACGGTTTATTAAAATGAGTTGTTTACTTAACGCTTTCGGTTCATGTAGGAACGCGGGAATTTATAATTGTTTTCAGAGTTCTTATCATCATTATTATTATTGCTGTTTATATTTTGTTTTGCTTTTATCACACATTTTTACCCCTCTCTCTGTCTTTTAAATTGTTTAGTGCGGCTTAGGGTTGTCACTCGATTAAAAACTATTCGATTAATCGAACGAACAAAACGAAAATTCTAACGAACAATTTAAAAAAAACATGATTTCTGAACAACGAATAATTCGAATAAATTTTGACGATTAATCGAATAAAACGAATAATTAAAAAAAAAACTTCTTTCAATAAACTTTTTTTTCCAAAATTGACCAATTTTAAGAAAATTTATATAAAAAATGGTAATGGACAAAATAAAATCATAACTCAATTGAAGAAATAATTGAAATTTTAAAATGTTTATTAATCGTTTTCCAAGATATGGACTCTTTGATAATAGGTAAACAGATATATAATTTTACTTTGAAGCAAACAATATAAAGGATTGTGCGCCCCCGTAGGCTAGTTGGTAGCGTGCTGGCTTATCAGTGCGGAGGTCGTGGGTTCGATTCCCACCAGAGGCACTGGTCTGTTTTCGCTACAACGCGCCGAATTCCATAGTAGCTAGTGCTCGGTTAGGGTAATAGTATATAATTTGTAATTATATGATTATTAATTAATAAAACAAACAAAAAAAAATATATAAAGGAATTCACAGATAAAATGAATAGTTCGATATACTAAAACTATAGCCAATACGATATTTAACTTTTTAATGATTTTCAAAACTGTATTTTTTTCATCACTAGATAATAATCACAAAGGTCATATGATTGAGAAATCTTTTGGCGTTACAATAGTTCAAAATTATTGTATTTAATAATTGGTATTATTGTAGTATTTAAATTGATTAGTCGAACAGTTTTTAAAAATTAGTCGTTTGTTCGTTCGGTCAAAAATTGTTTGGTTGTTTATTCGTACAAAATAAAAATACGATTAATTGACATCCCTAGTACTGCTCCATCTATATTGTTTATGTTTTTGAGTCGTCGAACCGATATAGTCATCAAACCATTTATGCATTAAATCACTTTATGTTTATTTATCGGTATGGTTGTTTAATTCATGTCATTTTAAAAAAATTACCATTTGGTTGTATTTAGAGTTCTATGCACTTTTGTGCCTCTTCATAAAAAAGCTTTTAAAATTTTAATGTCACTTAAATGTTGTTTGGTTCGTTGATGAGTCTGGTAGGAAATTTAAAGAAAGTACTGAAAAATTAATTATTTGTCATTCACGATTTGAAAACACATTGTATCGCGGTTTCGCATAGGCTGGTTAAAATTATGGTACTTCCTACATGTTGTCGTTACTTGTAATCTAAAGCGTTTATACGGACTCAACGAGAGAATTTCGAAACGAATGATCTTGCGCATCAGACTAAATGTAAAGAACCAGGCGAATATTATTTGGATTGAGATTATGTCATAACCCACACACTGTAAACTGAAACTATGACCAAAACCTAGAAAACATTAAATTGGGGTCATATTCTGGCGATACGGCAGAATCTTATCGAAACTTATAATATTTTCCGGTTTTGGTATTATGCCCGAAAACATTTGGGACACACTTAAAGTTGTGACAATGTTTGAAACATTTTCGGTCAAAATTCCAGGTGGAAAATGGACGTAGATCCAAGTATAATATCCATTGATGACGGTCATAACCCTCACCTTCATTATGGGAATCATGACTGTAAGCTTTTCGAAAATAATCCCATAATCGGATATTAAAATAATGTACGTTGGGGTTATGTCTAGGCACCCAAAATCGCCATAACATTTTATAATCCTTTATTATGTTACCGAATACTTAACCAAATATGTGTCTTGCCTGGTGAAGGGTTTGAGAGTTTTTTTTCTCTAAGGTAAGTCCAATAAGTATAATAATCGCTGATAAAACCTGTTTTTGAGTAGACGACATTCGGCTGGGTTTATGAATTTTCTACTCTGGTAATATGACCGTTTTACAGTCATAACCTTCATTTTTATAATTGGGATTATGACCTACAGTTTTTTGGACATAATCCCAAAACCATTTATTTGGAAAAAGTCCGTTAGGGTAATGTCCTGGCACTAAATCAGAAAAACAAAAAATATATTTAAAAATTCATTCCTACCAGTAATTTTCTTTTACCAACTAAAACTTTAATAATAAACCAAAAATTTATTTTCTTCGATATTTTCTTTAACTACTTTGATCTTTAAAGCATTTTCATACCCCTATAATTTGCACTTATTTCAAAGAAAACCCGAAAGATTTTTGTTAATTAAAAGGCATTTTCAAAAGAGGTCATAAATTTGCAAAATCCTAAATTAATGATACAAAATACCTTGATTAGAAAATTCTCACACTATTATTAACATGACGGTGCTAACTACATATGTATGATGACCTCTACTTCCTTATATCCGTTTCAGAATCTTTTAAGAAGCCCACACACACACACACTCAATGCCAAAGAAAACTGTGTGAAGTACTTCCGTTAAAGAACTGACCATTACAATTGAAAAACAACAGACACTTCAATATAAATTAATGGATACGAAAATTCAAATGACCAACTAAAAATATTCTCATCGAGAAATCTTTAAACATCTGTTATAATAAAAAATACAATACAATGTATGATTGGAAGAAGAACCTCAAAATCTGTAATGATTTGTTTGAAGAAAACATACCACAAAAGTTTCTGAACTTGATCAACTTAATCAAACAAAGAGTTTCTTTTTTTTTATAACAAAGTGGTTTAAATATCCAGAAAAGAAATGAAAATCCATATGTGACAATTGGTTTTATTATAAAAAGGTTTAAAAATTACACAATAAAAACGAACATGATAGTAACAATGGAGTGTATAAAAAAGTAGCCTCATCATCATATTAATGATAAGTGATTTTGTAGAATAAATTGATGTGTGGTTTTTGAGGTTTATGTACAATTTTTTATTTCGGTACAATTATTTTTGAAGTTTTTTTTTCCAGAAGATACATAATGTGCTAAAAATGAAAGTTAAACAATGTTTAACAATTTAAGGACCTTGATAACAGATTTATTTCAATATCTTAAAAAGACAGATAAATATGGTATTCAACAAAAGAAATAGGTCATCATTAAATCAAATTTAAGAATGTGGTAAACATTCAAACAAATGTCAGAAACATGGTAATAAGGATATAAAGAATAAATGATCGACAAACTGAGATGTACTTAATGGCGCCCAATAAGTGATCCTTATGAAAAATAATAGACTACAATATTTATGCTAAGATAATCTATAGTTAAATGAGAGTTGGGGAAATAATTTTGAAATAAATGGCGCCCAACGCCATGTAGCGGTCCCAAAATTAGACGATCTTACAAAGAAACCACAACAAATTTGACAATATTTTTTTTTTATTTCTCAACATAATCCCCTTTTAGCTATTTACACTTTTCCCAGCGATATTCGATAGCTTGGATCCCTGTTTATAGTAAGAACTGTATAGCTTCTTTAAATATCCATCTTCATTTACCACTCAGCCATTTTGTCGATTTTGGAAATAGAAAATAATAATAAATCTGGCGAATAAGGTGATGTTGGCCATCAATAGTGGCCACCAAATGCCAAATGCGGCCTTTTTTCCTTAATTTGATCACGTTAGCATAATACTCGGCATTGATTGTTTTTCCTTTTTGAAGATAATAAAAATTATCACACGCGCATCCCAAAAAACAGATGCCATGACCTTGCCTGCAGATGGAACTGTCTTCGTAATTTTTGGACACGATTCTTCCATACCAGTCCACTGCTTTGACTGTTCCTTTGTCTCATGTGTGAAGTGGTGGACCCATGACTAGTACATGGTTATGAATCGACGCAAAAACTCAGCTTTATTGCGGTGGAACATCGCCAAACACTCTATTGAAACATCTTCACGACGCTGTTTTTGTTCTATTGTTAGCAAACGCTTATACTAAATACGGAATACTAAACAACGTGGCTCCTTTAAAATTAAACCACATGGTTTACATTTTTCACCAAAGTAATTTATTTCACACTACTGCCGCTTTCAATACGTCAGGTCGGCTAAGTTTGCAACCGCCCTTCGTATTTGGCGCTTTTCCTGAAAGAATCTACAAGCAGAATTGGAGAATTTGTTTGTTTTCGAAATAAACTTTCTTTGATCTCATTAATTCCCACGCTTATTACCCTATCTACATAAATTTGTTTTTTTATATAAAACTATGAGAATATTCATTACAGCATGAAATCATTTGATAAAAAGACATTTGAATAGTCTCTTTTAACAAAAATTTAGAAACCAAAATCAATTATTAACCTGTAAAACCAAAACGAAATACATACACAGCACAATTTTCTCAGGCTTGTAACCAGGAAGAAAAAAATTTACAAATAAATATTCTTAAGGACTCTACCATAATAGAATTAAAAAAATACATAATCAAGCAAAATCATTAATACTTTCAAATAAACACGGTATCAATTCTGGAAAAACCAAAAATATTCTCACAAGATTTCAATCGTAAACAATATTAACTGTAGTATCTAAAGCAGAAGCTGTGGGAATTTTTTGAAATTTTGCACCCGTATATGAGTAGATATGAAAATCCGTACATAATACACGCTACTTTAAAATGCATACATGCAGATATCAAGAAAATTTGGATTAAAAAAAAAAAAAACTGTTCTACTACAACAAGTTGCTGACAACAAGATAAACACCTACAAAAATCAACCACCATAAGAATAAGATTGAATTGCTACAAAAAGGAACAAATTCTTGTCTGAATAGCACCTGTTAAACAATACGACATTTTATATGAATTTGTATTGAAATAAGAGCATACATAAAAAGGAGTGGGAAGAATTTGTATAAGACAAATTGTTATATGGCTAAAACGAATATATATGGGCCTACATTATTCGGAATGTATGCTGGATGTATAATGACACCACTTTCACTACGAAACTTTTGAGTTTTAGCATAAACTGCTACTTTAGGATCCAAAGAATGTTTTACTTAACTTAGCGTTATTCATAAAACCTTGAAATTTTCTCCGCATCCAAATGAAGAATGCGACCATGAACCGTCATGATTCCTTGAAAAAGTTTTCGAGACTGGACGGAGAAGATATCTGAGTAATAGTTTTCCTCATTCCTGCAGTAGTTCCCTCGAGTTCCCAAATGAAAAAAAATCGTGTTTCTTGGGTTAGAAATCGGCTATACATGAAGTTAAAAACATCCATATTGCCCTCGTTTCTCTATTCGTTACGTCTTCTTTACTATTGAACAATTTCCACAGGATCTTAGAGCCATTTGTCGTTTTTCATACACATTTGTCGTTTTTCATAAAATATTTCTTACACAAAAGGAACCCTATGGGAAAGTTGGACGAGCTGCCACCATAGCGATCCCATTATATGGATCGGACTTGTCACTTAATAGCGTTGTTATACGAGGAGGAATTAACCATTTGGGACATAATATAGACCTAACATGGGATAGATTACTAAATTTTTCTTAAAAACACAGTTCCATCACATGTCCCAGAATATATTACTGGATTAAAGTATAATATGTCATAGAATTGTCCTAACAGACATGGTTTGTTAATATGTCCCAGTTTACGTCTGTAACATGGCACAATGGATACATTTCTCTCCTATTACTACGCCATGGTCCGATTTAAAATTCCTTATAAAAAGTGCTCGGTATGTTTCTCTAAATTTCCCATAGGGGTCTTTAAAGTATACATTTTTTAAGCTAGACCAACTGTTTGCCTAAAAACCCAACTTCTGAGGAATAAAAACACTATATGGCAACACATTTTCTCTTTGACGACTGAACTTAAACTGATGGAAAAAACTTTTTGACGGATTTGTGTTTTAACCCAACATTTGTCAAAACAAAATTTTTTAATTACATCTACTTATTAAAAAGCCATAGGATATATATGTCCTAAGGGAAATGAATGAATTCCATAAAAAGATTGATGGTTAGACCACATACTTGGGAAAGTTTAATGCCCTATGTCCAACATAATTTTAAAAAATACGTACCAAATATGAAAAAAATATATTTTTTACTTTGGGGTCACCCTATTCGGACATTGATCTAAGTGGTTGGTACGATCTGAAATCAAAAACCTTCCTCTGTCAATACAAATCCAATTAGCAAAAATCGGTAGGAAACTGTAGCTAATACAACAAAGATTTCAAATGTGAAATATATCAAGCATTGGTCCTCAAGGGCTTAGTACTCGTTCTAGTATAAACATTCGTCAAAATAGATAAGTGCGATCTTTTGATATTTTAGTCTTTCTGAGTTCAGTGAAGTCATCGTATATGATGAAGATGATTCCGTACAATGTTTTTTTGGAAGAAAGTTCTCACCTGGTTCTTTACATAATTTAAAGTTTTATACAAGAGTACGAACTTTCTCCAACATTTAATAACTTGTTCTTCGTTTTTGGCATATAATTGATGAGTATATGTGCTTTCTCATTTGTAAACTTAAGTTACATACGAACTAATCAATTTAATTCGTCGCATTTTATGTGTGTAGGGTATATAAATGTACAAAGAAGCAGGTTAAGAGAATATTGGAGAATGCAAAAAAATCATTTAAATTGAAGGAAGTTGATCACACTTCTAACGTGCGAGTAAATACAAAAAAATTAGATTCCTTATTCATTTCAAAAATTCAAATAATAAATTTTACCTTTTTATAATATTTGCTAAAAAAAATAAGAGCAAATAAGAAAATACCAAAAAGGAATGATCAGTTATTGTCTTTGAGTAGAGAAAGCAACGGTATATTGTGAGATTTCAAAGTATTTATTTTCATATTTGAGAAAACGGAAGTAAATTTCTAAGGAAGCAACAATTTCCGTTCAAAGATAGTTTAATAAAAGGAATTTATTTATTCAAAAAACAAGGAAGTTAAACCGTTTTGTTTAAATATTAAAACAAGTGTGAATAGATAATTAACAGGTTATATAAAGAAATTTAAAATAAAAAGGTCTTCTAAATAGGTTTTCTTAAAAAAATTACAGGATTTTTAAGAAATTCTTTGGGTTTTTGTCTTAAAATCTTTTTGTTAATTTTTTTCTACCAAAAAAGGCGTTTTGATGATTTGTCATCGAACTGATTTTAAAGCAAATTTCTTTAAAATTTTTAGATTCTTAATACATTTGGATTTAATAAATGATGTTTGTTTAGAATTTCCGTTTAATTTGATTTATGTGTTGTTTTTTGCCATCATAGTCATTTAATGTATAATTTAGTATTTTAAATTGAATTAAATCTGGGTTTTTATTTTTAAATCCGTTTTGAACATTCTATTCTCAAAACTCATAATTTCTTATGTACAGTGCTGGTCAAAACATTTGCAACTGGTATTACATGTTTCGCCTTGAGGTCGTCAAACGTAGGCTCTTCCTTCTGACCCCGTAGGTTAAATTTTGATTCATCCGACCATAAAAAGTGTTTCATTTGTTGTGGCTACCAATTTCAGTGCGCGCGAGCAAAGTCAAGCCAGATTTTTCTATTTTTTTTTTACCATAGGTTTTTTTGTACATCTATAAATTCTGAGACCATATTCTCGGGCTATTATTTAAATAGCCTCTGTGTTAACAGAGAGTGAGAGCATTACATAACCCTTGTAGTTAGTAGCAAACAGCCTTTTAAAGAAAGTAAATCAATTAAAAGCTCAAATGCAATCTCAGTTCCGAATATTTTGACCACCACTGTATATATTCAATTAACACCCTCATATGGTTTTACGGTTTTCATACAAATACTAACCAGACATAAATTTCCTTAAACTACCAACATATGAAAAAAGCTTATTATATGCAGGGTATAAACAATATAAGGCCCGCCAAAGCAAATAAACTTTCAAAGAGCCTTTTTTCACAATAGTTTAAGACTTAAAACAATTTTGATTTCAAACATTTCATCAAAGCTGGTCTTTTCACGAATTCCTTCTTATAGTTCCAACTTGCCTGGAATATCAAAATTTATTAATAGCCGACTCCCCATCAGGACCCAACCCAAAATTGCGTCGGCACCGTCTTAGTCAGCTTGGATAGCAATTTTGTAAGATTTATGAAATAAATTTATACTGTGGTGATTGGACCACCGGGTGGAGGATTTTGATTAGGCATTACAACGGGTCTGACATAATCTAGATGAGTATGATTTTTACCTTAGGCAGTTGTTTGATCTTGAAATCTTCTGCAAATTAGGCCCTCCATTTTGAAAAAGTTTGCCCTTTGATGGATAATTTCAAACATTTAACCCTACACACCAGCATAAATAAATCAATCATATGTGTTGTATAAATGCCTAGAATACATGTCACAATTTTATGGGCTTTTATTATTCCATTCTCTACATACAGTTACTTCAAAATTTAAGAAACTAGTGTCAAAATAAAAGGGATGATAAGCCAATACTGTGAACTGGAACCAATTTCAGTTTATGAAATTTCATGAAATTGAAACAATTTTAAATTTATCTCCAAAGATTTGGTTTCTTTTACGAAAAAAGTAAGTATGCTCTACATTGGTTCTAAACACACACGCTTAGGGTGAATCAAAAAGTTAGATTTCTGAAAAATTTTCTAATTCAAGATTCGAACTTAAGGCATTTTAAAAATAACCATTTCTTTCAGATTGCATTTTAGGTTATAGGCCTCATATTCCATGTCATTTTCGTATTAATTTTTTTTTTACATTTGATTTAATAGCTGTGCGATCATTATTGCAAATCACTGTTTGGTATATGCAAATATCATTATTTGATTCATATTGCAGGCTTATGTTGTTTTAATAGTAAGTGTCCACTGTTTTTTTTTCCATCAAACGTATGTATGTCAGTATATATGAGTTGAATGACAGCTCTTTTGACAGTTAGTAGTAAAAAATTAAAGAACCTACATACATAAGCAGTACCTTACATCAAAGTATACACTATAAGTATATGCAGTTCATATATTAGGATGCCCCCTTAAAAAACGATTTTCATTTTCTACACCCCTCAGTTTTATTCCAAATCAAAGAATTATATATTTTTTCTGAAAAACTTTAGAAATTTAGTAAAATTTGGATGGATTTTTAAAATGCCTCAAATATGATACCCATTTGTGTATAGTTTCTTTGGAAAAAATGTGAAAAAACACAAAAAAACTGGGTCCATTTTGACCCCAACTTTTCAATTACATATCTTAAGTTAGTAAAATTCCGAAAAAAGTTTCCAATGGATATTTTTTTTTATCAAAAGAGGATGTATATGGATCAAATTACATAAAATACTATTTTTTTTAAAGTTTAATTTTTTTATCAATTTAATTTTAATTAAGTATCATGAATCTCGTTTGTCCCCAGGCCACTAAGGGTTAATGATATCTATAATAAAAATAAAGATAATTGGAAAAAAAAGTGAAAAAACACAAACAAAACTGGGTCCATTTTGACCCCAACTTTTCAATACTTGTTCTTAGTTTAGTACCCTCTATTACATATCTAAAGTTAGTAAAATTCTGAAAAAGTTTCCAATGGATATTTTTTTTTTTATCAAAAGAGGATGTATATGGATCAAATTATGTAAAATACTAATTTTTATAAACTTTAAATTTTTTTGATCAATATAATTTTAATTAAGTACGATATCATGGATCTTGTTTGTCCCCAGGTCACTAAGTGTTAAGGATATCTAAAATAAAAATAAAAATAATTCTCAGGGCAGCGACTTTCATACAAATGTAAGTAGTCCAAAGAGGTCCATAGTCAATTTTAAATAAATATGTACTTTGAGAATTTTAAAAATATTTTTTTTTTTCAAAAATTGGCCATTTTCGGGCGAATTTTGGCACGGGTAATAAAAAATTAATTCTTCCATTTGAAACCATTTGAAGTAAATCTTGGGAATGGAAATCTAACAATCGCTTTTTATGGGACTTCCTAATATATATACATATGTAAGTAAATTTTATATGTACTCACTCGGTATATAGTAAAAGTTTAAGTACTTGTCAATTTATAAAAGAAAAAAAAAATACTGAAAAGTTTTATTGCTTATAATGATGCTATTGAAAAGGCTTTTTTTTTAACGTTGATAATTTTATTAAACATCAGCTGCAGTTATTTATAATTTTTTTTTTTTTTCATATTTATAGACCTTGAGCAATATCAAAAAAAAAACCTAGTTATGCATAGAGGACGTTTTCAAGTGTGTACTTATACTTGTAATACATTCTATTATACTATAATTTTGCTATAGAAACCTAATTTATATCAGACCAAAAACAATTTTATATGATAAAACTGAAAATCTGCACTTTTTGAAAAGGCGCCAAATCATAAATTTATAAGAAATTTCTAAGGCGCTAGATTTAACAAACATTTTTCAACATTTTCATTTTCGGCATCTTTTTGAATAATGTAAAAGAAAGTCTAGTATATCTTTGTATGAAGACACATACGAATTGATTTATTTTATGTTAAAAATTTAATTTAAAAATTTATTACAAGAATACAATATTTATGTTTGAATTTCTTTCCCAACATATCAATAACGAGATATGATTCAAACTATTTGTTCTCTTATCTAAAACTGATAACCTTAGGAAACTTAGTGTATAAAATAATGTAATTTTTTGTTTAAATATAAATATTTTTAGAAATATATTCGAATCAATAAATGTAAATAATCGATTGACTTCATTGGATAGGTTTGTGATATATTACAAAACGACACTTAGAGTATTTTGTAGGTAAAGACCACTGCAAAATGTAGTTAAAAACAAATGAAATTTCACTAAAGAAAGGACGACTTACATTTCATGAAATTCAACTAACATTGTCATTTGTTTGTTTTTACTATTTATAAAACGAACTACAAATGTAATAAAAATAAACCACAAATGTGGTAAAAAACATTGATTGTCCAGGTGAAAATTGAATCATATATTAACATATATGATTTTTTCAAATAATTATTTGGCAACTCTGGATAACAATTTTCTACTATTTTTTATTTAAGTTTGTAGTCAAGATGTTAGACTATTTTATGGTTTTTAAAAAACTTAATTGTCATTGTCCAGTTAGAAAAATAAAGCCGTTTAAAAGTATTGGGTTAAAAACGGAGCCGTTGGTCCTAATGAGTTAAAATCTGAGCTAAGCCCCCTTTCCAGATGTTGCATTTATTAGAAAAGACGTTAAATTTATAAACATTTGAAAAAATATTGTGTATGAGATTGACAAATTCCTGAACTTGATTAAGGACTTCTAAAGTAATGACAAAAAATAACTTTGATTAATCTTATAAATCTTATTTTCTGCTTCAAAAATTTTTCATTTTAGTTTAAGGATAATATCCTTAAATTAAAATAAAATGTCTAAGATGACACAATGAAAACCACCTGAAGACTTTTCATTCTAGTTTTTAAGAAACCTCTTTTTCTTCTCTAAAGAAAACAGCTGTATGGTTTGATTGTGGCGCGTGCCAACTACTAAAAAGCCATACAAACATATTGCAACACCGGGCCTATTTAATAACATTAAGGACATATACAATTTACAAAACACTACATATGATGAGCATTGAAAGTAATTGATCAATAAGGAAGGGAAACAATATTTTGTAGATAGAAAATGTAACGTATATTTGTTGCGGGATCAACAAGGCAAATTAAAAATAAGGGAAAATTAAGGCTCAAAATTAAAAGAAAAAATGAGCAGGCTCAACAAAAGTAAGTTAAAGTAGATGTTTAGACACAGAACTCAAAAAAGGACTCAAGGATTAATATTACATGGGAAAATAATAAAACTCAACTCATACTTAAAATTTCTTATAGAGATAAAAACTCAACTCTAAGTCAGGTAGTAATAAGAGAGACGCTCTTTTAAAAACTCTCCTGCTTTTAACACATTTGAACTCAATTATTTAAAATGTAAAATACTCCTTATGAGTTATTTATTTTGAGTTATAAAGGTTGCCCTGAAACATTTCATTTATGTTAAGATCCTGTATCTTTGGCGCTTTTTAAAATTTATAATTATTAGTTTAGTATATCCCTAGCACAATATATGGGTGTTGTTTTTATTGATCCGTGCATGGCTCAACATTTGTTAAATTTTCTTTATTTTAGATTGTAACGTATTTTTATAATATTTGTTGAGGTAATATTGAGGCATTGTTTAGAAAAAGGACACACTTAAGTTAATATTTTGGAACGTGTCATCATTTTTTTTTCAATATAAAAATCATATAGGGGGAGATAATTAGTAATGAAAGGTAATTATTTTGAAGTCCTTTTTAAGGAAGCCCTTAAAGGAAGTTAGGTAAATTATAGAACGAGCCTAATTAAAAACATCCTTTTTTAAATAATATTTAACATTTATTTATAAAAAACAGTAAATTTTTGTGAAAAAACGAAAAACTGTAAAAACAATCAATTCCAGTTACTTTAGGACTTAGTGGTTATCGATTACTGTTTAATAGAATAAGACTCATTAAAAATATTGTTGATAGTATACATACTTGTCTAAGGCTATAAAAACCCTTTTAAACTCAATATATGAAGTTTTATCTATGTTGGGACTTACTGGTTATCGATTACTTTTCTTAACTATAATATTAAAATTAGGCTTAATTTTGTGATTCAATTCGATATAATTTGTACTTAAAATAATTTACATCAAACAAATTATGTGTTAAGTAACTTTGAGATTTGGTGGTTACCGATTACTTTTCTTTAACAATGAATATTTTTAAAAGTTGTTGCTTGCATATGATATAAAAACATTTACTTGCTTTATATAAATATCCTACAGCCTTGAACTATCGTGAATTTTCTTAAAAAGTCCACGTTTTATTTAAAAAATCCTACAAATAAATTGTAATAATTATTTTGTATTGTCTTTCCTTAAAAATCCTTCAAATTTATATAATTTATATTACCTGTCATTGTTATTTTGACATTGACAACAAAACGAATATGTTTTACATTTAATCATAATCGTTTTATGATTTTAAAGCCTATAAACGACTAAAATATTTACCTTTTTTTTTAAAATAAAACAAAAGTTAGTAAATCACTTTCGAAAAACAAATTTGTGACATTTGTGAAATGTCAAACAAAATCTTTAAAACATTTAAAAACCTACTTAAAATTCTTAAGAATTTTAAAGTTTATGGTTTTATAATCATCCACAACAATGTTATGCTTGAAACGGTCAGAAAATCCCATAATATTTTTCAATTAACACTCACCATGTTAAAGGACATTTTAACTAAATCTTTTAGTCAGATAGATCCCCCTTTTAGCATAAATAATGTATTTATGATGCGCTTTTAGAAATATGTGTTTTTATTTCTCAATGTCATGCTAGATTTTACTACAGAAAAACACTTGCTGTTTTTGATGGTTTAGTTGGTCGCTTTGGTTTTAGGATCTTTGAGAAATCCTGCTGGTTTTAAGGATTCTTCAATATAGAGCCTAGACCAAAATACATAATTTGTTGGCAACCATGAAAATGATAGCCTGTAGAGATAGTTCTTATGAAGTTAGAGTAGTTTTCGTGTAAAAAGTATTGTTTGATGTTTACCAATATTTTGCGTAAAGCCCTTAATTATTAGATTTGAATTTTCTACACCGATAACCGAGTGTAACTAATGCGTTAGAAACATTTTCAACAAATTAACACCTTGTCAAAATGGTAGAGGAGAAAATTTAAATTTATGATAAGTTTTGTGGAATAGATGTTAAAAACTTAAAGATCTGCTAATAATTAAAAAATACTAAAACCGGTTACTTTTTAAAATCTAAAGTTTAACCATTTAAAATTTTATGAAAATGGTTTTCAATAAATTTTTTGTTGTTAATAAAATGTTTAGATAGAATATGAGGAAATGGTTGTTGGTATTTTACGTAACAGAAAAGAGTAAAAAATATGTTTAGGACGACAACAAAAACCGGTTACTTTTCTTGCATTTAATATAAAATGAAATAAACTCTGTTAGAATAACTGTTTAATATTTTAGCTTTTAAAAATATATCAAAAACTATTATTGATTCCTTAATTTTGCAAATTAAAAGAACATGGTTACCGGTTACTTTTTCAAGTTTTAAGAGATAGAAGGAATTAAAGTATATAATACATATGTTAGCTTTAGGAGTTTAAAAAATATATATAGATATATAAATATAACCGGTTACTTTTCTTGTAAGTAAAAGGCTACTTTAAATTTGTTAAGTAAAATTACATATAATGTAAACTTTTATCGATTTTTGAAAGAGTTTTAAATGATTTAAAACATTGATAAACAATTTTGTTTAAAATTGGAACTAATGGTTACCGATTACTTTTCTTTAAATTCAAATATAACAGCATTTTTATCAGCCATATAGAAACTTTGATTGAAAACAAATGTGAGCATTTTATTTCATAAATTTTAAGATAATTCAACCATAACCAAACTCGTAAGATAATTTCTAAACAGTAATTTGTGTATGCCAAACAACTTATTTGCATATTAAGGATAGAATATTATATATTCCAAAACTAAAATCTCGTATGTACTATAAAGCATTCATATGATTTCTTACGTGTGACCAGGTGTGCGTAAGACTTGTGACGACACACTTAAAATGTCTTGTGAAGCAAATATAGACATATATGAAAAACAACCCTTGGTAACAGTGATATGATATCAAATGTATGTTAAAAAAAAACAGTATAATTTCAAAATGTGTAACAATTTTATAATTAAAATTTTGCATTCCAAAGCCTTTGGCAAAGGGGATTAAACCACTTTAAAAAGACATGCGCAATAAGTTCGAATACGAGAAATATTTTTTTTATGATTCGAATTTATAACCCGAATGTGTGAATGACGGTTTAGTGATTGATGTTCATAAATTTTATGATATTTTGCAAATTGTTATGACGTAAAAGTGGTATTGTATTACATATGAAAGATATATTATTTTTAATAAATAATCGGTTCTGGAAAAGTATAAATATAGATGATTTTTAACGAATTTGTTGATGCTATTAAACAAAATAAAATATCATCGCTAACTTCTTAGTTAAACTAAGATAGATACAAAAAGTAACCGGTAATCGTTTGATTCAAAATTATGAATTTTATGAGTTTTTGTTTTTTTTTATAAAAAAGGTATTATTTATTAAAATTTCAATGGTTACTTTAAAAAAATAATTTTTGCATGTTTATACTATAATTTATTCTCTCAAACTTCTATGGCAAATTGATATATAATTAAACTAAATAGCCTGCAACGTTAATTACCAAAAGTAACCGGTAGTCACTTTGTTTAACTTTATTGTTTTATGTACTTTAAAGGCAGTTTAAGTTAAATTTTTATAAAGCCGTTTAATTTCCTTAAATAGTTTCTTAATGACATGAAATTTTAACGATTATTTTAAAAAGTAACCGTTGTTTGAGTAGTTAATATATTTGTTCTAATTTTTTTTATAAAATAATTAATTTTGAGTGATTATGATCTTCTTTAACATATTATTTTCAAAAAAGTAACCGATAACCGCTTGCTTCATATTTACAATTTTACATAAAGTTTTGACAATTCATTTGTAAATACAATTTCAAAAATTAACAGGTTACTTACAAGATGTAGCCATTTTTTAAATAAATAAATATTACATTTCAAATCTTGTTTTGGTGCAGAAATTTACTCTGTTATTTTTATACAAAAATATTTATGTTTCAGAAAAGTAACCAATAACCAGTTAAATAAAGTTAATACATATTTTGCAAAAAAAAAATAAAATATTTAAAACACACTATAACTTACATTAATTATTAATTTTTGCTTTAAATTTTTATCAAATAACACGGTTACTCGCCAAGGTAACCATTTTCTTAAAAGGTTAAAATTTTATTTTGCTAATTTCTTAACAAAAAATTACTTGACATATTTTCTATTTTTAAATATTTAGGATTTCAAAAAAGTACCCGGTAACCATTTTCTTTAATTTTTCGAAATTTGTTAAAATCTTTAGTTTTTTTATATAATTTATATACATTTATTATATATTTTTCTTAAAAAATCTTGATCTCACCCTGCTAATAGCTCAAGCGCAACGACCTTTTCTTAAA
>JAEKOY010000906.1:0-16788 GCA_021234595.1 Delia radicum | reverse complement strand
TTAATTGTGAATGAATGAAATGCTAATTTTATTTTTTATTTATGTAAAAATCTTGTTTTTGTTTTAATAAATACATATTTTTAATCGTTAAAAATACCCGAACCTTAATACGAACCTCGCTTAAGACGAACTAATTTTTTTGGTCCCTCGGAGTTCATTTTAACAGGGTTTTACTGTAATACTTTTTAACAAAAAATTGTAATAAAAAAAGAATAATAATTTTTATTTTTATATTCATTTATATTTATTTACATTTTTAGTTGTAAATGCTTTTGTTTTTTTTTATACAAAGTATATTTTTATATCCACTTTTATTGTTTTCTAAACAAAATAAATTAATTTTTTTTAAGCAAAAATCAGCTGTTTTTGTTTATATTTCAATTATAGTGTTGGGTTGCCATCTAGCAACGAAAAATGAGCTATTTGTATATGAAATAAACTAACAAAAACCGAAAAGCAATGTCATGGCAATCTCTACTGTTTGACATAACATAAAGCTTAACGTACTCAAACGTAAGTCAGGCGAACGAATTATAAAAACTCATTTCCTTACGTATTCGTTCGGGTGCCACACATTCGTCTGAAATTATACACGTATTGTAAAAACGAGTCGTTAGTTTCGTGTTTTATCTGTGGTAATAAAAGTGCACATGTGGATTTAAATGAACTTTATCGAAAAAGGACAATTAAACTATTATTTTTGTAAATAGTTAAGTTTTCAATAAGTATAAGTGTCATTAAACTATCATTTTAAAGTTGTGTGTGATTTTTTTAAGAAAAGAATTTATTTACAAGAAAAAGTTCAAGACAAGACAAGCAAAACAAAAAGTTTGTCTTTACTTTTATTTGATTTCTTATAATACATTTTTATATTAAAAAGCTTTAATTTTATTATAAATAAAATGTCAATTTAATTTACAAACCTACATTTCTTTTTTTATTTAATGGGGCATATAACAAAAATAAAAAATACGAGTTTTCAATTAACACTACCATTGTTTTCTTCTCAAGTTTCAATTAAAGTTTTAATCAATTTAACGTAACTTTTTAATTGAGGTTGTAAAGAAAAACAATAACTCTTTTAATTGATATTATTATTATTTTAATTGAAAGAGTTTTAATAAACTGTCTGCAAATTTTTTTAGTTAATACTATCATATCAGTGGTAGGTGCAAAATCAATTAAAATATTAATTGATTCAATAAAATTTTTAATTGAAACCCGTTTTTAGTTTTTTCTGTATATTAATTCAATTAAAGACAAAATAAAATATTTAAATTCATGACGTGAGCAAGATTATTCAAGTTCAATATTATTTGTTTTTTGTTAAACAAAAAACCGTGCAATGTTTGTTTATTAATTCAAAAAATTCTTCATCCTCTAATATAAAACAGACTTTATCTACTGACAGGTCCTTACATGTTTTATTTCGCGTCACCGAAAATCTTCAGAGTAGAAGGGGTAAAAGATTTAGCCAAATTTTTAAGGAAAAAGATCAGAGCTTTACTCTTATTGTTTTATTTACCCGATGAGAAGCAAAAAACAAAATTGGATGAATTGAATTAATTAAAATCAAAAATAAATATGTCTCTGCGGCATTTGCGTTCCTTTAAATCATCAGTTGGGTTTAAGAAAGCTGTCTACAAGAAGGGTGCCGCGTTTGCTCTCAATTGACCATAAACGTAATCGTGTAACAACTTCAAAGAATTGTTTGGAGTTGTTTAACCGCAATTCGAATGAGGTTTTGCGGCGTTTTGTAGCTATGGATGAAACATGGATCCATTACAACACTCCGGATACCAAGCAGCAGTCGGAACAATGGGTTTCTCCGGGTGAACCGGCTCCGAAGAACGCCAAGGTAAGTTTGTCGGCCAATAATGTGATGGCAACAGTTTTTTGGGATGCACGCTATATAATCCACATCGGTTACCTTCAAAAGGTAAAAACAATAAACGGCGAATATTATGCCAACTTATTGCACCGATTTAACGAGGATTAAAAAAAAACGACCCCATATGGCCAAGAAAAAAGTTCTTTTTCATCAACATAATGCACGGGTGCACACGTGTGCAGTCTCAATGGCAAAATTCCATGAATTGGGCTACTATAGAAAGAGATTTAGCTCCAACGATGAAATTATTGATCATAAAAATGCATATTTTATGGACCTCAAAAAATCCTATTTTTTGGAAGGGATTGAAAAATTGGAGAAACGTTGGACTAAAAGGAGATTATGTTAAAATTTTTTTTTTTTTTTTTTTGCAAAAAAAACTGTGTTTCATTCAACAGTCACAATCTTATTGATCCGCCCTCGTATGCTGATTTTTGTACTTGGTTTTTTAATTTCAAAATGTGTTTTAAAAGTCAATTAATATTTTTAACCCTGCAGTACTATCGTCTGGGTGGAATCCACCCATAAGGCTGAATTTTTGTTTTTTACAAGAGAGATGTACATTAACAAAATATTATTTAAAATAAATGAATTGCCCAACATATAAAATTAAATTTGTTTTCTGTATTTTGGAGTTCATTATTGAAAAAAAAAATTTTATTTGTATAATTGAATTTAACTGATATGAATGACATATACTAATAAGTAGGTGTGGATTACACCCAACGATAGTAATGGCGTAAGTTCAATAACGATAGTACTGCAGGGTTAAACAATTTAATTTATGATGAATTTCATGTAAAAATCGAGATGCATTGAACCCGACCCCCCTCAGATATCGATGAAATTTTGTTCATAGCTAAATTTGATCAATACAAACAAACTCTCATTTTTAGAAATGACTGTTTTGCGATTTTTTGGGCGTGACACAGTGGGAACGTTTTCGAAAAAACGCGAAAATGGGCGAAAAGAGCTCCATTTAAACTACAATAACTCAGAATCGGCTAAACCGATTTCCATGATCTTGGTATCATTAAAAAGATATTTTAACAGGCTTTATGACACGTTTAAAAAAAAAAAGAAATACACTGTAAAAAATTTATAACAAAAAAAAATTTTAACTGACGAAAAAAACCAAAAAGATCAAGGGTTTTTTTACAGTGTATTAATTTTTTAGAAAGGTTTATCCTTCATCTATACCATATCAAAAAATAAAAATGGTTTCTTTTTTTAGTTTTTTTTATATAATTTTTTAAGTAGTGTCACTTCTAGTAATTGCCCTTATATTTTATAACAAAAAAAAATTTTAGGTAACGAAAAACCAAAAAAGATCAAGGATTTTTACAGTGTATTACTTTTTTAGAAAGGTATTTCCTTCACCTATAACATATCCAAAAGTAAAATGGGTTCTTTTTTATTTTTTTTTAAATAATTTTTTAAGTAGTGTCACTTCTAGTAATACGTACCGAAAGTTTTCGAAATAATTCGAATAACAGCGAAAATATCTGGCCACATTCACAAAATAGTTCAACAATTCTAACATTTTTTAAATGTTTACAAATAAAAAACCATCAACAATTGTTTATATTATTGCCATGTTTTATTAATTTGTGTTTTATTTTATTTAAATTTTTTTTTAAGTTAATTATTTGTAAGAAATTTTGCGCTGCTCAAATTTGGCACAGTCCGAATATCTGCGCACATGTACAAAAGTTTCATTTATCGGAATGAATGAATGAAAGCCTTGAGTTCCTGTTATAGTTTTAGCTTCTTTATATCTTGAAAATAGCTTTTCTTTAACGTTGTTGTATTCGTCAGCATCTGCGTAAGCAACTTGTATGGTGGTCTTATATGTTTCTGATGCCCAGTGATAGGGTTGCCTCGTTGTCTGGATTTCATTTTTATTAGCAATACTATAATTTCGAGCACCTCTCTTCAATGTTCCTCCGATTCCATCACATGCAGATTTTCCGTGACTGGTAGCATAAAAGTGCCATTCAGCGTCAATCCCAAAATCAGATTTGTGATGGCATAAAATAATGAAGTTATATTTATTTTTATATTGTGCTCCTGCACCATCTGATACGTAAATGATTTTATTAATATTGTTGGTTATATTGGCCTTCACGAACTGTATCATTTTTGAAATATATAGATGAACTGCTATACTATCATGGGTATTGCAATCAGATATTATGGCGAAGCTTTTATGAGTTAATTTATCGTTATCTGAAAAAAAACAAATAAATAAAAATTATTAAATATTTTGATGAGTGTGGATGGATGTGTTTACTAATACCAAAATATTAAAATAATTACCTTTGTAATAAATAACGAACGGATGTATTGTAGCCTGATCATTATTCCAATGGTATCCTTGTACGGCATCTTGTACAAGAAATGCATAATTTTCAGCAAAGTCCATTTGAATTAACATTTCTCCTGATAACAGCGCCGCTCTTTTATTGCTGATAAATTCAGATTGTCGCTTTGCTATGAAATGATGCGGAATCAGAACTTTGATGTGTTCAGTAAAATCGCTGACAAATGATTCTGGGTTGGTGGTTAACGTTTCCAGAACACATCTAATCGTTGTATTCCACTTTTTGTATATTATTTCTTCAGTTTGGTTATTTTCAAAATGTTTTTAGCATATGCGTTTTTAGATTATTTAAATTTTTAAAGCAGTGACCACACATTGAAACGCAACACTCGCTTTTTTTCTATGTCACCATTACAAACAACGAATTTGAGAACATCTTTGTAGTCGGTAAATGTGCATTCTCCTTCAATACAAATTGATTTTAAGCCACTTTTTTCAAACATCAATTTCATATTCTGATGCAATGTGCATACACAGATATTTTGCTGGTTTCCAACTCCAAGTTTCATACAATTTTTTGGCCTTAACATTGTAAATTTTGTAAAACCCACTTTGGCCAAGGGATGTTTTTTTTTAAATTCGTAGTAAGATTCGCGTAGTGAAGATAACATCAGTCTTTTTGAACTTTTTCACGTAAGTTTCCTTGTTTAACAGTAATTGAATCTTGCGATCCAGGCATCATTCGGCTAATTTCATCATCTTCATAAAATAACTTGACTGTGCTTAGAGTTTCGGTTGGTAAACTACGTCTGCTCATTTTAAAAAGATTGATATCTGCAAACTTCGTTTTATTCCTTTGGATATCTTTACTTTTTTTGATACAATCGTGAGATATATCATCCCCAAAACGATCTTTAATTTCTGCGTGACTCATATTGATTGGTAAGAGAGATAAAAGTTTTTGCTTTTCCAAAAGATTTGAGCTGTTCTATTGATATTTAATGTTTTCCAAAATTTCTTCGTAAATGGCTTTGACGTTTTCAAGTTGCGCTGACAAATCAGATAATGGATCAGCTCCAAATGAATCTGCTATATTTTCGAAAATTTGCAGTGATTTTCTATTTCTGTATGCATCTCGTTTCATATATTTCCTTTTAAGAGGCGACATTTGGTTTGGTAGATGAGGAATAATATGATCATTTATATTTTCAATGACTTCCGTCCTTTCGATGTTTGCATTACGGCTGGTACAAGTTGGAAATTCATTCAATTCTTCGCTAATTTCATCGCTGGGCGTTGTTGGTAAATAATTTGAGACTTCATTCTGCTCCACGTTGGATTCATTACGACTGCGCGCTTTTCTCAGTGTATTCCGGCAAGTTTCGCAAATACGGCTACAATGAATGTTGGCGACAGCTGGAAAATATTCAATATATTTGCAGCCTCGTTTTCACTTATTTCACGAAGCGAAGCGCAACACTTATTAGATATTTTTATGCATCTGTACTTATTGTTTGAATTCATATTCACTCAAATTTTTAAAATATACGCGTAAAAATTGTAATGGGATATCTTGGCTTCTCGAAACTGTTTATAATTATGAATTTCGGTACGTTCATCAGGTGCAATTATATAGCATTTTTTAAGGCAAGCAAGAACTTTTTGCGGTTAAAACATATTCATAATTTTCCTGGGACAATGTTTATTTATTTTACCTGTTAACCCTTCGTCAGGTACATATTTTGAGCCCTTAGTTCTGGCACATGGTGTCTACCTGAGGAAGAAAAAATAGACCTGAAAAAATCTTTGGAATGAAAAGGGCAACAATTTTTTTTGTTCTATATATATTTCTCTTTATTATGGGTAAAGTAATAAATGTTTATGACAAAATAGAAAATTATTATGAAGAATACATTGATTTTTTTATTCAGAATTTTGCGGAATTACTAATTAAAAAATTATATAAAAATTATATAAAAAAAACTAAAAAAGAACCCATTTTTATTTTTTGATATGGTATAGATGAAGGATAAACCTTTCTAAAAAATTAATACACTGTAAAAAAAACCCTTGATCTTTTTGGTTTTTTCGTCAGTTAAAATTTTTTTTTGTTATAAATTTTTTTACAGTGTATTTCTTTATTTTTTTTTAAACGTGTCATAAAGCCTGTTAAAATATCTTTTTAATGATACCAAGATCATGGAAATCGGTTTAGCCGATTCTGAGTTATTGTAGTTTAAATGGAGCTCTTTTCGACCATTTTCGCGTTTTTTCGAAAACGTTCCCACTGTGTCACGCCCAAAAAATCGCAAAACAGTCATTTCTAAAAATGAGAGTTTGTTTGTATTGATCAAATTTAGCTATGAACAAAATTTCATCGATATCTGAGTTGGTCGGGTTCAAAAATTCAGTTTTATCTCGATTTTTAATGAAATTCATCATATGCGAATCACAGAAAGGCCTTTTAAAAACATTGGATTCGCAAAATTAATTTTTATTGAAAAGAGTCGTTGAAATTTCGTGATTCTCTAACAAATCATTTCAACCAAAAATCATAAGACGAGTTATTAAATTACCCTAAATCATTATATCACTTTATTCAATATCAATTCGATGATTTAAAGTTATTAGTAGGGCAAGGAGTTCCATGGAAATGCATGTATTTTATCGATTGTCTGAATCTGATATGGATTAAATATTTATTTAAAGGATTCATGTTTATATTTTGATTTAAAATAAAAGATTATTTTATTTTCAATTTATAACGAGCTTTCAACCTCCGTATATTTACAAAAATAAAGCAAATCAAACATATTAGCTAGGTTGATACTAGTATTTCGATCTGGCTAAAGATCTCATCAGAACCCGAAGTTTTAGAAAAGCTAGAGCCTATATAATAGGCAGAACTTTAACAAAAAACCTATTAATAATCAATTTTGCTCCATTCTTGTCTTCTTAGTAATCAACCACGTGGTTAGGTATTTTCCTAACAAGCATCATGACGTTACTAATCTTTGAAGACCAAAAATGTTCTATTTATATAAAAAAATTTTAGTGTGTACTCTGGCTCAAGTAATATTTTTTACAGTTATATTAGTTTTTTGTTTTTATATACATCGAGATTATTTTTATGTTATTTTCAATTTATAACGAGCTTTCAACCTCCGTATATTTACAAAAATAAAGCAAATCAAACATATTAGCTAGGTTGATACTAGTATTTCGATCTGGCTAAAGATCTCATCAGAACCCGAAGTTTTAGAAAAGCTAGAGCCTATATAATAGGCAGAACTTTAACAAAAAACCTATTAATAATCAATTTTGCTCCATTCTTGTCTTCTTAGTAATCAACCACGTGGTTAGGTATTTTCCTAACAAGCATCATGACGTTACTAATCTTTGAAGACCGAAAATGTTCTATTTATATAAAAAATTTTTAGTGTGTACTCTGGCTCAAGTAATATTTTTACAGTTATATTAGTTTTTTGTTTTTATATACATCGAGATTATTTTTATGTTATTTTCAATTTATAACGAGCTTTCAACCTCCGTATATTTACAAAAATAAAGCAAATCAAACATATTAGCTAGGTTGATACTAGTATTTCGATCTGGCTAAAGATCTCATCAGAACCCGAAGTTTTAGAAAAGCTAGAGCCTATGTATATAATAGGCAGAACTTTAACAAAAAACCTATTAATAATCAATTTTGCTCCATTCTTGTCTTCTTAGTAATCAACCACGTGGTTAGGTCTTTTCCTAACAAGCATCATGACGTTACTAATCTTTGAAGACCAAAAATGTTCTATTTATATAAAAAATTTTTAGTGTGTACTCTGGCTCAAGTAATATTTTTTACAGTTATATTAGTTTTTTGTTTTTATATACATCGAGATTATTTTTATGTTATTTTCAATTTATAACGAGCTTTCAACCTCCGTATATTTACAAAAATAAAGCAAATCAAACATATTAGCTAGGTTGATACTAGTATTTCGATCTGGCTAAAGATCTCATCAGAACCCGAAGTTTTAGAAAAGCTAGAGCCTATATAATAGGCAGAACTTTAACAAAAAACCTATTAATAATCAATTTTGCTCCATTCTTGTCTTCTTAGTAATCAACCACGTGGTTAGGTCTTTTCCTAACAAGCATCATGACGTTACTAATCTTTGAAGACCAAAAATGTTCTATTTATATAAAAATTTTTAGTGTGTACTCTGGCTCAAGTAATATTTTTTACAGTTATATTAGTTTTTTGTTTTTATATACATCGAGATTATTTTTATGTTATTTTCAATTTATAACGAGCTTTCAACCTCCGTATATTTACAAAAATAAAGCAAATCAAACATATTAGCTAGGTTGATACTAGTATTTCGATCTGGCTAAAGATCTCATCAGAACCCGAAGTTTTAGAAAAGCTAGAGCCTATATAATAGGCAGAACTTTAACAAAAAACCTATTAATAATCAATTTTGCTCCATTCTTGTCTTCTTAGTTATCAACCACGTGGTTAGGTCTTTTCCTAACAAGCATCATGACGTTACTAATCGTTGAAGACCAAAAATGTTCTATTTATATAAAAATTTTTAGTGTGTACTCTGGCTCAAGTAATATTTTTTACAGTTATATTAGTTTTTGTTTTTATATACATCGAGATTATTTTTATGTTATTTTCAATTTATAACGAGCTTTCAACCTCCGTATATTTACAAAAATAAAGCAAATCAAACATATTAGCTAGGTTGATACTAGTATTTCGATCTGGCTAAAGATCTCATCAGAACCCGAAGTTTTAGAAAAGCTAGAGCCTATATAATAGGCAGAACTTTAACAAAAAACCTATTAATAATCAATTTTGCTCCATTCTTGTCTTCTTAGTAATCAACCACGTGGTTAGGTCTTTTCCTAACAAGCATCATGACGTTACTAATCTTTGAAGACCAAAAATGTTCTATTTATATAAAAATTTTAGTGTGTACTCTGGCTCAAGTAATATTTTTTACAGTTATATTAGTTTTTTGTTTTTATATACATCGAGATTATTTTTATGTTATTTTCAATTTATAACGAGCTTTCAACCTCCGTATATTTACAAAAATAAAGCAAATCAAACATATTAGCTAGGTTGATACTAGTATTTCGATCTGGCTAAAGATCTCATCAGAACCCGAAGTTTTAGAAAAGCTTAGAGCCTATATAATAGGCAGAACTTTAACAAAAAACCTATTAATAATCAATTTTGCTCCATTCTTGTCTTCTTAGTAATCAACCACGTGGTTAGGTCTTTTCCTAACAAGCATCATGACGTTACTAATCTTTGAAGACCAAAAATGTTCTATTTATATAAAAAATTTTTAGTGTGTACTCTGGCTCAAGTAATATTTTTTACAGTTATATTAGTTTTTTGTTTTTATATACATCGAGATTATTTTTATGTTATTTTCAATTTATAACGAGCTTTCAACCTCCGTATATTTACAAAAATAAAGCAAATCAAACATATTAGCTAGGTTGATACTAGTATTTCGATCTGGCTAAGATCTCATCAGAACCCGAAGTTTTAGAAAAGCTAGAGCCTATATAATAGGCAGAACTTTAACAAAAAACCTATTAATAATCAATTTTGCTCCATTCTTGTCTTCTTAGTAATCAACCACGTGGTTAGGTCTTTTCCTAACAAGCATCATGACGTTACTAATCTTTGAAGACCAAAAATGTTCTATTTATATAAAAAATTTTTAGTGTGTACTCTGGCTCAAGTAATATTTTTTTACAGTTATATTAGTTTTTGTTTTTATATACATCGAGATTATTTTTATGTTATTTTCAATTTATAACGAGCTTTCAACCTCCGTATATTTACAAAAATAAAGCAAATCAAACATATTAGCTAGGTTGATACTAGTATTTCGATCTGGCTAAAGATCTCATCAGAACCCGAAGTTTTAGAAAAGCTAGAGCCTATATAATAGGCAGAACTTTAACAAAAAACCTATTAATAATCAATTTTGCTCCATTCTTGTCTTCTTAGTTATCAACCACGTGGTTAGGTCTTTTCCTAACAAGCATCATGACGTTACTAATCGTTTGAAGACCAAAAATGTTCTATTTATATAAAAAATTTTTAGTGTGTACTCTGGCTCAAGTAATATTTTTTACAGTTATATTAGTTTTTTGTTTTTATATACATCGAGATTATTTTTATGTTATTTTCAATTTATAACGAGCTTTCAACCTCCGTATATTTACAAAAATAAAGCAAATCAAACATATTAGCTAGGTTGATACTAGTATTTCGATCTGGCTAAAGATCTCATCAGAACCCGAAGTTTTAGAAAAGCTAGAGCCTATATAATAGGCAGAACTTTAACAAAAACCTATTAATAATCAATTTTGCTCCATTCTTGTCTTCTTAGTAATCAACCACGTGGTTAGGTCTTTTCCTAACAAGCATCATGACGTTACTAATCTTTTGAAGACCAAAAATGTTCTATTTATATAAAAAATTTTTAGTGTGTACTCTGGCTCAAGTAATATTTTTTACAGTTATATTAGTTTTTTGTTTTTATATACATCGAGATTATTTTTATGTTATTTTCAATTTATAACGAGCTTTCAACCTCCGTATATTTACAAAAATAAAGCAAATCAAACATATTAGCTAGGTTGATACTAGTATTTCGATCTGGCTAAAGATCTCATCAGAACCCGAAGTTTTAGAAAAGCTAGAGCCTATATAATAGGCAGAACTTTAACAAAAAACCTATTAATAATCAATTTTGCTCCATTCTTGTCTTCTTAGTAATCAACCACGTGGTTAGGTCTTTTCCTAACAAGCATCATGACGTTACTAATCTTTGAAGACCAAAAATGTTCTATTTATATAAAAAATTTTAGTGTGTACTCTGGCTCAAGTAATATTTTTTACAGTTATATTAGTTTTTTGTTTTTATATACATCGAGATTATTTTTATGTTATTTTCAATTTATAACGAGCTTTCAACCTCCGTATATTTACAAAAATAAAGCAAATCAAACATATTAGCTAGGTTGATACTAGTATTTCGATCTGGCTAAAGATCTCATCAGAACCCGAAGTTTTAGAAAAGCTAGAGCCTATATAATAGGCAGAACTTTAACAAAAAACCTATTAATAATCAATTTTGCTCCATTCTTGTCTTCTTAGTAATCAACCACGTGGTTAGGTCTTTTCCTAACAAGCATCATGACGTTACTAATCTTTGAAGACCAAAAATGTTCTATTTATATAAAAAATTTTTAGTGTGTACTCTGGCTCAAGTAATATTTTTTACAGTTATATTAGTTTTTGTTTTTATATACATCGAGATTATTTTTATGTTATTTTCAATTTATAACGAGCTTTCAACCTCCGTATATTTACAAAAATAAAGCAAATCAAACATATTAGCTAGGTTGATACTAGTATTTCGATCTGGCTAAAGATCTCATCAGAACCCGAAGTTTTAGAAAAGCTAGAGCCTATATAATAGGCAGAACTTTAACAAAAAACCTATTAATAATCAATTTTGCCTCCATTCTTGTCTTCTTAGTTATCAACCACGTGGTTAGGTCTTTTCCTAACAAGCATCATGACGTTACTAATCGTTGAAGACCAAAAATGTTCTATTTATGTAAAAATTTTTAGTGTGTACTCTGGCTCAAGTAATATTTTTTACAGTTATATTAGTTTTTTGTTTTTATATACATCGAGATTATTTTTATGTTATTTTCAATTTATAACGAGCTTTCAACCTCCGTATATTTACAAAAATAAAGCAAATCAAACATATTAGCTAGGTTGATACTAGTATTTCGATCTGGCTAAAGATCTCATCAGAACCCGAAGTTTTAGAAAAGCTAGAGCCTATATAATAGGCAGAACTTTAACAAAAAACCTATTAATAATCAATTTTGCTCCATTCTTGTCTTCTTAGTAATCAACCACGTGGTTAGGTCTTTTCCTAACAAGCATCATGACGTTACTAATCTTTGAAGACCAAAAATGTTCTATTTATATAAAAATTTTTAGTGTGTACTCTGGCTCAAGTAATATTTTTTACAGTTATATTAGTTTTTTGTTTTCATATACATCGAGATTATTTTTATGTTATTTTCAATTTATAACGAGCTTTCAACCTCCGTATATTTACAAAAATAAAGCAAATCAAACATATTAGCTAGGTTGATACTAGTATTTCGATCTGGCTAAAGATCTCATCAGAACCCGAAGTTTTAGAAAAGCTAGAGCCTATATAATAGGCAGAACTTTAACAAAAAACCTATTAATAATCAATTTTGCTCCATTCTTGTCTTCTTAGTAATCAACCACGTGGTTAGGTCTTTTCCTAACAAGCATCATGACGTTACTAATCTTTGAAGACCAAAAATGTTCTATTTATATAAAAAATTTTTAGTGTGTACTCTGGCTCAAGTAATATTTTTTACAGTTATATTAGTTTTTTGTTTTTATATACATCGAGATTATTTTTATGTTATTTTCAATTTATAACGAGCTTTCAACCTCCGTATATTTACAAAAATAAAGCAAATCAAACATATTAGCTAGGTTGATACTAGTATTTCGATCTGGCTAAAGATCTCATCAGAACCCGAAGTTTTAGAAAAGCTAGAGCCTATATAATAGGCAGAACTTTAACAAAACACCTATTAATAATCAATTTTGCTCCATTCTTGTCTTCTTAGTTATCAACCACGTGGTTAGGTCTTTTCCTAACAAGCATCATGACGTTACTAAACTTTGAAGACCAAAATGTTCTATTTATATAAAAAATTTTTAGTTTGTACTCTGGCTCAAGTAATATTTTTTACAGTTATATTAGTTTTTTGTTTTTATATACATCGAGATTATTTTTATGTTATTTTCAATTTATAACGAGCTTTCAACCTCCGTATATTTACAAAAATAAAGCAAATCAAACATATTAGCTAGGTTGATACTAGTATTTCGATCTGGCTAAAGATCTCATCAGAACCCGAAGTTTTAGAAAAGCTAGAGCCTATATAATAGGCAGAACTTTAACAAAAAACCTATTAATAATCAATTTTGCTCCATTCTTGTCTTCTTTTCTAAAACTTCGGGTTCTGATGAGATATTTAGCCAGATCGAAATACTAGTATCAACCTAGCTAATATGTTTGATTTGCTTTATTTTTGTAAATATACGGAGGTTGAAAGCTCGTTATAATTTGAAAATAACATAAAAATAATCTCGATGTATATAAAACAAAAAACTAATATAACTGTAAAAAATATTACTTGAGCCAGAGTACACACTAAAAATTTTTTATATAAATAGAACATTTTGGTCTTCAAAGATTAGTAACGTCATGATGCTTGTTAGGAAAAGACCTAACCACGTGGTTGATTACTAAGAAGACAAGATGGAGCAAAATGATTATTAATAGGTTTTTTGTTAAAGTTCTGCCTATTATATAGGCTCTAGCTTTTCTAAAACTTCGGGTTCTGATGAGATCTTTAGCCAGATCGAAATACTAGTATCAACCTAGCTAATATGTTTGATTTGCTTTATTTTTGTAAATATACGGAGGTTGAAAGCTCGTTATAAATTGAAAATAACATAAAAATAATCTCGATGTATATAAAAACAAAAACTAATATAACTGTAAAAAATATTACTTGAGCCAGAGTACACACTAAAAATTTTTTATATAAATAGAACATTTTTGGTCTTCAAAGATAGTAACGTCATGATGCTTGTTAGGAAAAGACCCTAACCACGTGGTTGATTACTAAGAAGACAAGAATGGAGCAAAATTGATTATTAATAGGTTTTTTTGTTAAAGTTCTGCCTATTATATAGGCTCTAGCTTTTCTAAAACTTCGGGTTCTGATGAGATCTTTAGCCAGATCGAAATACTAGTATCAACCTAGCTAATATGTTTGATTTGCTTTATTTTTTGTAAATATACGGAGGTTGAAAGCTCGTTATAAATTGAAAATAACATAAAAATAATCTCGATGTATATAAAAACAAAAAACTAATATAACTGTAAAAAATATTACTTGAGCCAGAGTACACACTAAAAATTTTTTATATAAATAGAACATTTTTGGTCTTCAAAGATTAGTAACGTCATGATGCTTGTTAGGAAAAGACCTAACCACGTGGTTGATAACTAAGAAGACAAGAATGGAGCAAAATTGATTATTAATAGGTTTTTTGTTAAAGTTCTGCCTATTATATAGGCTCTAGCTTTTCTAAAACTTCGGGTTCTGATGAGATCTTTAGCCAGATCGAAATACTAGTATCAACCTAGCTAATATGTTTGATTTGCTTTATTTTTGTAATATACGGAGGTTGAAAGCTCGTTATAAATTGAAAATAACATAAAAATAATCTCGATGTATATAAAAACAAAAAACTAATATAACTGTAAAAAATATTACTTGAGCCAGAGTACACACTAAAATTTTTTATATAAATAGAACATTTTTGGTCTTCAAAGATTAGTAACGTCATGATGCTTGTTAGGAAAAGACCTAACCACGTGGTTGATTACTAAGAAGACAAGAATGGAGCAAAATTTGATTATTAATAGGTTTTTTGTTAAAGTTCTGCCTATTATATAGCCTCTAGCTTTTTTCTAAAACTTCGGGTTCTGATGAGATCTTTAGCCAGATCGAAATACTAGTATCAACCTAGCTAATATGTTTGATTTGCTTTATTTTTGTAAATATACGGAGGTTGAAAGCTCGTTATAAATAGAAATAACATAAAAATAATCTCGATGTATATAAAAACAAAAAACTAATATAACTGTAAAAAATATTACTTGAGCCAGAGTACACACTAAAAATTTTTTATATAAATAGAACATTTTTGGTCTTCAAAGATTAGTAACGTCATGATGCTTGTTAGGAAAAGACCTAACCACGTGGTCGATTCTAAGAAGAAAAGAATGGAGCAAATGATTATTAATAGGTTTTTTGTTAAAGTTCTGCCTATTATATAGGCTCTAGCTTTTCTAAAACTTCGGGTTCTGATGAGATCTTTAGCCAGATCGAAATACTAGTATCAACCTAGCTAATATGTTTGATTTGCTTTATTTTTGTAAATATACGGAGGTTTGAAAGCTCGTTATAAATTGAAAATAACATAAAAATAATCTCGATGTATATAAAACAAAAACTAATATAACTGTAAAAATATTACATGAGCCAGAGTACACACTAAAAATTTTTTATATAAATAGAACATTTTTGGTCTTCAAAGATTAGTAACGTCATGATGCTTGTTAGGAAAAGACCCTAACCACGTGGTTGATTACTAAGAAGACAAGAATGGAGCAAAATTGATTATTAATAGGTTTTTGTTAAAGTTCGCCTATTATATCATAGGCTCTAGCTTTTCTAAAACTTCGGGTTGCTGATGAGATCTTTAGCCAGATCGAAATTACTAGTATCAACCTAGCTAATATGTTTGATTTGCTTTATTTTTGTAAATATACGGAGGTTGAAAGCTCGTTATAAATTGAAAATAACATAAAAATAATCTCGATGTATATTAAAAACAAAAAACTAATATAACTGTAAAAAATATTACATGAGCCAGAGTTACACACTAAAAATTTTTTATATAAATAGAACATTTTTGGTCTTCAAGATTAGTAAACGTCATGATGCTTGTTAGGAAAGACCTAACCACGTGGTTGATTACTAAGAAGACAAGAATGGAGCAAAATTGATTATTAATAGGTTTTTTGTTAAAGTTCTGCCTATTATATACATAGGCTCTAGCTTTTCTAAAACTTCGGGTTCTGATGAGATCTTTAGCCAGATCGAAATACTAGTATCAACCTAGCTAATATGTTTGATTTGCTTTATTTTTTGTAAATATACGGAGGTTGAAAGCTCGTTATAATTGAAAATAACATAAAATAATCTCGATGTATATAAAACAAAAAACTAATATAACTGTTAAAAATATTACTTGAGCCAGAGTACACACTAAAAATTTTTTATATAAATAGAACATTTTTGGTCTTCAACGATTAGTAACGTCATGATGCTTGTTAGGAAAAGACCTAACCACGTGGTTGATAACTAAGAAGACAAGAATGGAGCAAAATTGATTATTAATAGGTTTTTTGTTAAAGTTCTGCCTATTATATAGGCTCTAGCTTTTCTAAAACTTCGGGTTCTGATGAGATCTTTAGCCAGATCGAAATACTAGTATCAACCTAGCTAATATGTTTGATTTGCTTTATTTTTGTAAATATACGGAGGTTGAAAGCTCGTTATAATTGAAATAATATAAAAAATACTCTGATGTATATAAAAACAAAAAACTAATATTAACTGTAAAAGATTATTTTATCTACTGTCCCGAAAGAAAGGCGTTATATCTCATTATACTACAACAAAATCTAGTAGTTTTTCAAAACTACATGTGTTTAATGTAATATTCCACGTAAGTTTTAATCAAAAATAATAGTTTTTAAAAACATCTAGATAGTTTTGATATAGTATAAATGCTTTCCAATTGAAAAAAAAACTTTATTGTTTT
>JAEKOY010000905.1:0-16793 GCA_021234595.1 Delia radicum | reverse complement strand
AAAAATAAAAATTATGTTTTTTCGACCTTAATTGTGCAATGAAAATGAAAATTATTCAAGTTCGAGGCCATACTCTATATTCTTCATTAGGATATTGTCCTAACAAATAATCTATAGAGTTTTTTGTTTTCAATTTATTATTTGACCCTTTCAGGAATGTGTTGATAGATCTATTTCGGAATTTCTAGGTTCCCATCATCAGAACACGTTTTGAAAGCGGTAACAATCCCATGCCAAACATCAACATACATATGAACTAGTTTACTCACTAAATGAGAACTAATACATATGAGTTTGAAGTTAAAGATTATAACCATTGATCAAAAATAAATTGAAAACTTGTTTGATGTGCAAGATCCACCTCTGGTGGGGGATATTCAATACACGTTTTTTTTTGTGTTTCTCTCTCCTTTTTATATTTTGTTTACTTTGTAAGCAAAACAGGGGAAGTAAACTTGGCGCGGTACTCTGCCTTTTATACAAGTTTGTTATAATTTTTATTAAAATAAAAATTATGTTTTTTTCGACCTTTAATTGTGCAATGAAAATGAAAATTATTCAAGTTCGAGGCCATACTCTATATTTCTTCATTAGGATATGTCCTAACAAATAATCTATAGAGTTTTTGTTTTCAAATTTATTATTTGACCCTTTCAGGAATGTGTTGATAGATCTATTTCGGGAATTTTCTAGGTTCCCATCATCAGAACACGTTTGAAAGCGGTAACAATCCCATGCCAAACATCAAACATACATATGAACTAGTTACTCACTACATGAGAACTAATATACATATGAGTTGAAGTTAAAGATTATAACCATTGATCAAAAATAAATTGAAAACTTGTTTGATGTGCAAGATCCACCTCTGGTGGATATTCAATACACGTTTTTTTGTTTCTCTCTCCTTTTATATTTTGTTTACTTTGTAAGCAAAACAGGGAAGTAAAACTGGCGGTACTCTGCCTTTTATACAAGTTGTTATATTTTTATAAAATAAAAATTATGTTTTTTCGACCTTTAATTGTGCAATGAAAATGAAAATTATTCAAGTTCGAGGCCATACTCTATATTTCTTCATTAGGATATTGTCCTAAAAATAATCTATAGAGTTTTTGTTTTCAAATTTATTATTTGACCTTTCAGGAATGTGTTGATAGATCTATTTCGGGAAGTTTCTAGGTTCCCATCATCAGAACACGTTTTGAAAGCGGTAACAATCCCATGCCAAACATCAAACATACATATGAACTAGTTTACTCACTACATGAGAACTAATATACATATGAGTTTGAAGTTAAAGATTATAACCATTGATCAAAAATAAATTGAAAACTTGTTTGAGGTGCAAGATCCACCTCTGGTGGATATTCAATACACGTTTTTTTTTTTCTCCCTCCTTTTTATATTTTGTTTACTTGTAAAAAAAAGGGGAAGTAAACTTGGCGGTACTCTGCCTTTTATACAAGTTTGTTATAATTTTTATTAAAAATAAAAATTATGTTTTTTTCGACCTTTAATTGTGCAATGAAAATGAAAATATTCAAGTTCGAGGCCATACTCTATATTTCTTCATTAGGATATTGTCCTAACAAATAATCTATAGAGTTTTTTGTTTCAACTTTATTATTGACCTTTCAGGAATGTGTTGATAGATCTATTTCGGGAATTTCTAGGTCCCATCATCAGAACACGTTTTGAAAGCGGTAACAATCCCATGCCAAACATCAAACATACATATGAACTAGTTTACTCACTACATGAGAACTAATATACATATGAGTTTGAAGTTAAAGATAAACCATGATCAAAAATAAATTGAAAAACTGTTTGATGTGCAAAGATCCACCTCTGGTGGATATTCAATACACGTTTTTTTTGTTTCTCTCTCCTTTATATATTTTGTTTACTTTGTAAGCAAAACAGGGGAAGTAAACTTGGCGGTACTCTGCCTTTTATACAAGTTTGTTATAAATTTTATTAAAAATAAAAATTATGTTTTTTTCGACTAAATGAGAACTAATATATGAGCTCGAAGTTAAAAATTATCACCATGATCAAAAAAAAATTTGTTTTGCCTAAAAAATAAATGTTTGTTATAAATGTAATTTTTTAATGCACTTTGCAAATTGAACAAAATACAGAACCTAAAGAAAATAACCAATCTGTCACATACTCTTTCGTTTCTGGGCCCGATTACTAAATATCCAGTTAAATTTAAGAAGCAGTTAAATTGAAAATTTATATGGGAAACAACAACACTCAGGGAACTTCTGCTTTAAAAAATGTGTAGTTGTTTGGGTTGTAATACAGTTTCATTATTTTAATATGAATGTAAGTCATTTGTAGAACAAATAAAATTTTTAACTAACCTTGTAGTTCATTTAAAAAACAACTCACATCAAATGACTGTTTTATGATTTTACATTCATTTTTACAGGTTTTGTTATTTAAAAAAAATAAAAAAAAAAGTTTTGGTTATTTTTTACTACCATGTGGTTCATTTTACTACAATTGTTAGTCATTTTTGAACATTAAAAAACAAATGACAATGTTAGTTGAATTTAATGAAATGTAAGTCGTCCTTTTTTAAATGAATTTCATTTGTTTTTGAGTCGTCTTTACCAACATAATTTCCTAAGTGAACAAATGTGTCAGTTAAAGTATTAGTTAGTAGCTAACGGGTCATTGTGAAAATGAGGCTTATTTAATAAATAATCCATAAAATTTCCAAATAGAATTAACAATTCTGTGAAATTTTCAATTTAGGTTTTGAACAAATCTTGTCCACTTAAAATTTGGATTTATTTAAAACTTTTTAAACTTTCAAATTAAATTGACATCTCTGTTTTAAAATGTTAGTTTTCAGCACTTGGATTTCCATAAATATTCGCTAAACACAGCAAGAAAAAAGAAAAAAACTGGCAAATAGTTTGAAACTACTACCACTGCAATAGTACTAAATGCGGTAGAGCTTCAGTTATAACAATTGCAGAAAGTATAGTGCATTTTATTTCTCAATGTCTTCAAGTTTTTTAGCATTTGGTTATTTCTTTTTTTTTGCAGGATAATGCCAAGTTATGTACGATTCCAGCATGAATCCTTTTGAATTATTTTTTTGTCTAAAAGCATTCAAAGCAACTAAAAGACTTTGGGAATTTACACACTTTTCTTTAATGCTATTAAATTTTGAAAGTTACTATTGCAGCTTCCATTTAGTTGTTGCTATTGCCTGCATTCATTTAATTTTGGTATAAAAAATCTTGTTTTTTGTGTTGTTGTGTGAATACTAAACCATGAATGTACAAGATTTGTTTTGAGGGAAAAAAAAACATGAATATGCATTAAGTGGGAACTTATATAAGCGGATGTAATTGAATTTTAAATCTTCGTCCCCATTGAAATTGATAAATAATCAAAAAAAAATTCATTGTTCTGATTAATTGCAAATAATTTTTATTATATTTCAAAAAATTTTCAAAAATTTGCTCATGACAAAATGATGCTGATAAAATAATATTTAATATATGAGTCTTATTTTTGTTCAATATATATTATCTCCACACCTAATTTTTCGAAGCATATTTATGTGTCGTAATCCCAAATATTTAAAAAATTATCAAGTTTAGAAAGAAATTGGTAATCTTATAATAACAATAACATGTCATAACCTCATACATGCCATTCCATGTCAAAGCAAACGATTTTTATATCACGATTTTAATAATAACAATAACATGTCATAACCTCATACATGTGCCATTCCATGTCAAAGCAAACGATTTTTATATCACGATTTTAGTTTGACGTATTCTTATTCTATTAGTTTGACGTATTCTTGTATCAATAATATTGACACGTAATTTTTGGAAAAACATTAAATTTTTTTGAGAGGTTTTTGTTCAAAAACTTAAAACATAAAAATTGTACGGACAGGTCGATATTTAAATTGATGGAGCTTTAAAAATAATAGGCCGTTTTTAATAGAATGTATTTAATATATGGCGAACTCAAAAATGTTGGACACTTTGAGGTAAAATATTTTCATAAATATGTTTTGTTTGACATAAATAACTTTTGTGTGTATATTAGCCTATGTTTAAGCATGATAAATCGTTCCACGTTAAAAAATTTTCTTTAACGGCACAATAATTATGGCGGTTTTAAGTTTCAAGCAAATAAAAAAATTAAAAGTACAGTTTTTGCGTTATTTAAATACAAGCTACATCAATTTATAGACATCTTTGCATCTATCACATTTTAAACCACAAAAAAAAATAGCCCCAAAGAAATGTTTTGCCATATATTAAAAAATGAAAACCGCGATATTTGGAAAACACGATTTTTTCGGTTTAGTGATATTTAGTTGGTTTAGGGTTACTTATTGGCAGGAAATCATTTTAAATAATTTTAAGCTCGAAAAATTAACTTTATATAAGGATGCTTTTTGTGGTATTAAAATTTTGGTTGCTCAATAAAATATAAAGTCCTTAAAATTTGTGTATGCCGTTTCAATTTTAGTATTAAGCTCATTAAAATATTTTATTTGATGTGCTTGTTGGAGGAATTGTTACAGCGTTTTAGTCATATTTTAAAACCTTTATGCCATAAAGGGATAAACGTGTTTGGAAAAAAACTGCCGCTGTAGGCGACATGTATGAAAAAATCTACTTTTTTCATTTAATCGACTTAGTTCATCGTAAGGAGCACTCTAGTTACCCTAACTATGTTCTCATGCAAAATAAAATATTTTAGCAAATTTTTAAAAATTCACAAATAGAACAAATGACACATTATTTTTTTAGGCGTGATTTTAAAGGGTAAGAAATACAAACGAAAATTAAAAACTAAACTAAAGTGGCAACATGGATACTTAAGTACATTTAGAAAATGTAGACTACACAGCCACTCAAATAAGCCATCAACCATTACAATAGGTGTTTAAGCTACATCAATTTAAATATCGACATTCGAAATATTTTCAAGTTCATTTTTGAATTTAAAAACAATAATGCCAAAATTGATGATTAATAGGTTTTTTTGTTAAAGTTCTGCATATTATGGAGGCTCCAGCTTTTCTAAAACTTCGGGTTCTGATGACATCTTTAGCCAAATCGAATACTAGTATCAACCATACCTGGGATTCACACCAGCACTGAATTTTCATTAGCATTAGTTAACTAATGCTAATGCCAAAAAAAATTTCATTACCATTTAATGGTAATGAATTACCATTTAATACTAATGCCGCAAAAAACTAATTACAATTGAGCAAACAAAAAAGTATTTTAGTACAGTGTTATAGAACGTTCATATAGACAGTCGCAATTAATTAATTGTGAAATAGAGACAGAGGAGATTAGAAAAGTAAACAAAAAATCTAAAAATAGAATATTTGTGTTGCTAGTGTTGTCACTTCTGAGTTAACAGAGAAAAAGCTAATAGGAAAGAAAATTGCAATTAGCTGCATTAGATTTGAGGCCATACTTGGGTGTGATCGGTAAACGGTCATGACTTGGAATTGTTACGTTTGTAATGTAAGATGAACGCAGGTTTGATTCTTGCAGCCGCAGGTTGTTGAAAAATTTATCATAGAGATAATCTGACAATTATAAGACACAAATAATAATAAACAATTTAAATGGAAAATCACTGATGAGCCTGTCCATAAAAAAGGCCAGAAACTAGTCTAGTCTGATTAAAAATTAATAGTGTTATAATTTTTAGAGAAAAACGTTTATTCTTCTTCTTAACCTCAACATTTCTAAAATAAAAAAAAAAGTATTTGTTTACAAAAAAAAAAGTGGATTGTAAATTGCTTTACATAGAAATGGAACGGAAATCCAAAGGAATTGTGTGTTTATTTGTTTTATCACGTAAATAAGTAAAAATAAATCACCCTATGGCTGTTTTTTTAAAAATTGATTAATCGGGATCTCCCAGGCCTAGCCCATTTATATATACGGGTGTATTAATACTACGAAGGAGCAACATTTTTGTCCGTTTTAGTCTATCTCGCTTAGTTTTGGAGAAACTGGGCATTTTAAAAAATCGCATTTTATAAAACTAAGCGAAAACTAAGCGAAATATCTCGGACCAACTTTTTGGAAAACTTAACCTACGCAACGATAATTCAAATGTTTGTTAGTGTTCCGATTCCATCGTTCTCCGGTTCATTCCATATCGTTCCAGTTTAGAACAATGTTCCATTTTATTATCAGAGTGATTAAATGGTATTGTCACGCAACGTATTTGGGTAAACAAAATAATAATGTTTCATAAAAAAATTAATCTCTCAGGATCTTTCCCGGACATAGCCTATTTGTATATCAGCGTTACTTAAGGCTTCTGTGAAGCCCAGATTTCATCGATATTCAACATTAGTTTTTGAAAATCTTATCTGTCAATTGCAATTTGTTCCTTTAATTCATGAATTACTAATGGTAATGAAATTTAAAATTATTGCCATTAATTAATGAAATCAAAAAAATGATATGCATTATCATTATTATTAAATGCTAATGAAAATAATTTCATTACAATGATATCAATGAAATTATCACTCAATTAGTTCATACAATTAATTAGTCTCATGTATGGTATCAACCTAGCTAATATGTTTTAATTTGCTTTCTTTTTGTAAAGATACGGAAGTTAAAAGCTCGTTATAATTGAAAAAAAAAAAAAAAATTTGCCAAATTTTGCAGCAAACAAAATAGTGATGTAAAAAATTGGTCCGTTTGACATGGAATGAATGAATCATATACTTTTAAGAGTAAACTAGTACAAAACCTTCACCCAGGCGAGCATAAGTAGATGCGAGTACGAATAATGCCAGCCAGTAAGAACTTAATGTTGCATTTAAAGTCTCATCATCATGATTAAATATAACAAATATATGGCAGTATGTGTGTGTGCCTTACAAGTTGGGGTTATGATTTCTGAAAAATGAAAATTGCAGTTACATAAATCTGCACTAAAGGGATAAATAAGTTTGTGTTAGTTATGACAACATCTTACATACTCCATATTTTATTTCTTTATTAATTTCCACAATTGTAGAAGAAAGAGAAAAGGGGTACAGAATGTAGAAAAATCTGCAGGCAAACAAAAAAAAAAAAAAAACCAACTACTTATTTTTTTTTGGCTGTTGCAAGCAGAAGCAACAGAAATATTTCAACATAAAAAACTGTAATAATTCCAAACATAAATGTGTAGCATGGAAATGTTCTTTACAAATGCATGCACAAACATGTTGACTGTAAATGCAGTAACTGCTATATTTTAGTCATATATCAACCATTTAGAAAGGAATGAAGAAATATATATATTCTTTAGAGAAAATTATGTGTGCATTTTCTTAACATTTTTTTAGCACCACATTGCAAAAACGACAATGACTTTAGTTTTTAACTTTTTTTGAAATATTAATATAAATTTGGATGAATATTATTAACAATTTAAAATTTGCTAAAAAATAAACAAGCTTTCTACTACATAAAAATAACATAATTTGTACAATTATTTAAAATATAAAAACGATCTATATATTTAAAAAACACATATTGGAGGTATGAGGAATAATTAATTTATAAATAAAATCACGCATATGTTATTAATATTTTTAAAAAAATATTCAGATAACTTCAATTGATAACACAAATCTATAGAGAAATAAACGTTAATTGCATATATTTTGTAAACAGAATTATAGATACAAAAATCAGTCTGGGACTGAACATATGATGGTAAAGCGGTTCAAAATATACGATGAAATAGGACACATTTTGCAAAAATGCCAAGAATGTATTGCAAAACGTTTAAACCCAATAAATTGTCGAAAAAAAATAAAATATTCGGAAAATATGAGATTTGGATTTATTATAACTTTGTCATTTTTCGGTCGATTTTTCCTGGTTGGTCTTAGTTCCTACGTAAAAGTATCATCTTTGCGTACATGAGAGAAACTAGACTTTTTTTTTAACGATTTGTACTTTTCCGTCGGCCCAGAATCACTGTAAAATATGATTTTTTTGAAAATGTGCCCTATTTTGAGTTTGAATTTTAACGTCTTTTTCCGACAATTGCAATTAATACTATAATTAATATGCAGATTTATTTAATTTTAATTTTGAAAGGCGTGGGTAGAGAAGAATGAGTTGTATTTCTAAAAATCATTACTACATTGTAATTTTAAATTTTCTGAATCAGACCGCGCAGTTTCTGGTATTGAACCTTCGTCAGTGACCCTGTTTTTTTTTTTTTGATAATGCAATATTTGTTATGTTTTTATTTCTTCGATTGCGTCTATATGAAATTTTCTGTGCAATCACTGACCGTGGTATAGATAAACTGATTTCTAATTTTCATCGATATATTTTGAACCGCTTTACCAATGAAAGATCCGATTATATTACATTTGTTCGTCGTCTCAATACCTTGAATTTGGGTACCCAATCGGACATTTATAGCTCGAGATATGATTTATAGCTCGAGATATGATTTGATATGAAATACATAAGGAAATCTATCTTTCATCAAATGTACATCGAAAAAATTCATTTTGTAAACTAGTTTAATAACAGAATATATCAACAGTAAACTTCTTAAAAGGCAATTTAAATAAATGGTTGAAGAATAAAATTAGTTTAATAAAAGTTAACCAATTCTGGAACTACATTACATTACACTTCAATTGCTATAAATTGGGTAACTTTACTACGAGTGCTTAAATTAAAATTGCACACATTTGAGTAAATTAATTAAAGTATATATCATTTAAACATAATATTGGCACTCTGATTGGTCGAATAGTGTTACACACACAATATGTAAATTTACATTGAAAGTGCGTTGTCAATATTCAGAAATTATGTGATTTTAATATACTGCCGCAATTAAAAAAAGGAATTTTTAAAACAAGATTCTTGTTGCTTTTCCCTGTAGGGAGATCCTTAGACTTTGGGAAACTTTTTTGTAGAAAAAATACCTTTAATATAAAAAAAAAATCTTCGATAATGCCCGTAATTTCAAGCAATAGATACCTACCCGGTGCTTAGATATCTACCGTATACACGAACAAAATCGGGTAGGTATCTAAGCACCGGTAGGTAAATATTGCTTGAAATTACGGGCATAACAAAACTATTTCTATGGATTTCAGACAAAGATTTCTTAGATAAAACTAGGGTTGCCTTATGGAAATATATATACACATATACAGGAAGTTTCTTCAGAACGAATGTCATAGAAAAAATACTTCAAAATCTTAAGATTAGTTTATAGGAAAAATAATCATAGTCTGCATTTATTTCCATAGAATCGGATTATTTTGTAGTAAAATACTTTCAGAGTTAGAGGGTTTTTTTTATAAAAAAACTCTAAGGAATTTATGGCTTTCTTGTATTAAAACTTCCACAGAATTGGAGGAATTATATGTTTTATAGACCAAAGTTGCAGAATGTATTAGTTTTTCTTTGAATAAGACTTTTCACTTTAAATGGAATAATCATCCCGTCACTATAAATTAGTGATGGGATCATCAAAAAGAGGAAGACTCCCGTTGATAGCCTGGCCAAACCACTAAGTCTATAAACTTTAAATTTGGTATGTGTCTACCTTATCGCGAATACAATCGATATAGACTGAATTTTCGGAAATTCTCAAAGGGGAAGGGGCATAAGGGTAAATGTCTCCTCATTGGCGGAGTAGACATCTGTGCTGAGTTTATTTTGGTAATCAATATGGGAGGGCCAACAAGGAGAAAGTCTAACGCTTGGCGGCCTGGAAAATCCATTACAGAGAGGAACTTGATGAAATTCGGTATTTGGGTACCTTATCACTAGTAAAAGTCTGTATAGACTGGCTTTCTGCAAATTCTAGAGGGGAGGGGCATAAAGGTAAAACTCTCCACCTAGGCTGCCTTCCAAACCTCTGAAACTAGAAAAGTAAGAAACTAGAGTAGTAGGCATCTGTATAGAATGGATTTGTATAGTAATTCCCTAAGGGGAGCAAATAGGCAAAAACGTCCCCATTGGCGGCTTGCTAATACATTAAAGCGAGGAATTTGAAAATGTTATGTGCGTAAATAATCACGAGTAGACGCCTGTATAGACGGGACTTTTGGAAACCAATCAAACCAAAAAGCGAAAATTAAAAAGGGGAATTCTCCACCCCACAGCCTCACCAAACTGTTTGGCCAGAAAATTGAAATTTGAAATATATGTTCTTTCGGATAGACCTAATGATATGATAGTTTTTAGATTTCTGGTTCCAAATTAGAGAACAATATTCTAATTGACTTCTGACAAATGACCTGAGTTAAGAGTTAGTGGATCTTTAAAGTCATCATCAATCATCGTCTATTTAGCTTACTCATTCAAAGCATTAAGATCTCTTTGAACAAAACCAAAATGGGAAATATTTGAAACAGCAGCAAAATTTCCTCTGAAAAGTTTTTTCTTCTGAGATTCCCATGAGTATATTAGTGAAATCTTCTTGGAATCTTTCAAATATGTGAGATCTCTGAGTTAGATTCATTTGTAGCGAACTTTAGATGCTAAGTAAGAATACAAATATGTTTATTATAAAATTGAAATCATATTTATTTTAATAATTGTTGCAACCTGAACAACACCTTTCTTCCAAGCTTACGTGTTTTTCAGCTTTTTTTCTTTTTGATTAAGATTGTTGAATTTATTTTTTTATTTTATTTTTTTTTAATTCAATATTTTTAATGACGTTTTACTAATATTTATATTTAGTACTGAAAATATATCGATATACACATTGTTAGCTTCCAGTTCGAATTTTTATATTTTGATACGGTTGGATCTACCGATAATTACAACAATTATTCTTTTATTTCGTTATTGGTTGGTTTTACCAATTATGGAATAATTGCTGAATAAATTTGTTTGTATTACAAAATCATTGATTGTAAGAATACTTAAACTGTTTTAATTACGAAAATTTAGTAACCGGTATAAAAAGTATGGGGTCAGCAAAAGATTTTTTATATTTTCAACCGATTCCAACTAATAAGTTTAATTCTCAAGTTCTAATAAATATATTTGGTCTTATATATTGTTTTGATAGAAATCTCTCAAATTGAGAACTTTAAAATATGAAGGAATCCGTGAAGATTTATTGAAATGTGCAAGGAGAAACCTCTATGGATTTAAAAGAAAGTCTTTCTTAGAGAAGAATAGTCAATAACTTGAAAATCTTTATTCTTCCTCAAACGGATCAATATTATCGAGGTGGTAACTAACTGTTGAGATAAGTATCTTATAGGATATTTTTAACGGTAATATTTTGTAAGGACTTGACAACTTTTTTTTAAATAAAACGCAAACCATTTGAGATATTTCCATCTGCCATCGGCTTCAATTCTTGAGTCAGCTTGACCTTGTGTGGTGTGTAAACCAAGATCATTACGCAAAAATTCGCCATAAAGTGGTCTCGGCGATGCCCAGTTCTTGAGAACGCCGCGGTATCGACTGATTTGGATCGTTACTACGGACGCCTGAACGGCAGCGATATTTTCGGTACTTCGACCAACCCGTTGTCTCACTGACACTGCAGCATCACACAATGAATATGTAGACTCAAATTTTGCACTAAACTTGTTATTGCTTGTCTACTAGGGCAAGAATAGCGACCGAAAATTGAGTTGAGTAGTAACGTTCTTAAAGTTGCTGCACACAGAGAGAAATGAAGTTCCAACCGAACTGAAAAGTGTATATTAATGGTTAACAACTTATAAACTCAGTTAGAGAACAACGATATTCACATTAGATCTCTGATTATTTTGGGTGCTGCAACGAAAAGTCAGTTGAATTAATCGTACTTCGTTGTGAAAACTAATGTTAAGTCTTACCAACAGTCTGATAGTCGTAATAACTTATTTGTGTCGTAGTAACTAAAGTTTAGTTGGCAAATAGCTACATTTTCTCTGTGTGTGTCACCGACTCCGAATACATTTTTATAATTTGCTACGTTGTTCGTTCGTGTACTTCACCATGATGAAAATGTTGAGTTTACTGAAAAAGGTTAAAGTAACAGTTAGATGATCAGTAAAATAGTGCGTTCACAAATTAAATTCAAAGTTGTCAAATACCTATTGGAAAACCCTTTACAAATAATTAAAAAAAAAAATATAATTGAGAAATGAGTTTTTTTTAACAAATTCAATAGTAATCAAAATATCAATAGTAATCAATTCGGTTATCACAACGAATTCGTTATCCGTTTACAAGAAAGTATCGGTTTTAATTACTTATTGCACGCATGAAAAATAAGAGCTATTTTGAAGCATTTAATCTATGTTGGGATACGTCAGTTGACTTCAAAGTACGTATCCCGTGACAGGTCAACTAAGGGCTTATCAATGCAATTCTACACTCTAATTATTTTTGTTTAAATTTACCCAACTTAGAGTAGAAACTGTACTCCTACTACTGGTTGTGTAAATTTACTCTATTGTTTATTTGAAAAAAAAATTACGCACATTATTTGTAAATTAGTGCTCATAAAACGTGTAAAATATGTGAAATTGCGTAGAAATTATATCAAATACTAAAATTAATGTGAAATTTTGCTAAATTTATGCGTAAAAAACAAGCTAAAGGTGTTAAAAATGCACAACGTGCCTGACAATTTAATAAAAAACGAGTAAAAAATGTAAGCAAAAAATAATTGCAAACTTTTATTGTAAAAAAAAATAATAAAAATTACTTCTAAAAAAAAGAAAAAATCTTTTTAATATCTTTATACTTTTCTTATTTATAAAGTTCCAAATGATTGGAATAAATTTGTTCTATCTTTTTGATCTGGAAAAGAACCAAACCAAATAAATTTGCTTTGTTAAAGGTGTGCTGGCTCGAAATGTTTGGAACAACTGCAGCACTTGATGTTGGTTTTGTCATGCAATTTCTTACCAATGACATATTCTGATGACGACTATGCAAGCGGTATGGTCAATATTATAATGATTTTCTCCACGAAATTTTTATTCTAAGAGTAGTAGTTCAAATAGTTAATTTTTTATTTTTGTAAATACCGACAGAAGATATTTATGTGTTGGTGCCGGTTTTGTTGTCGTTTTTAGATGCTTGAAAGGACACGTCTTTCATATGAACATCAATATTATTTACATTTAAGGCAATTTTAGCAACGCTTATGGAATAGTGCAAGAATTTTAGCTCCTTCGTCGGATTAAATTTCATTTTCATATTACCGTCATAATTAATCGGAAAATAAAATCATATTTTAATAAATTTTTATTTCCTATATTAAGTTTGTCGCCTACTCAAAATTTTTACAAATTTGTAAAGTTTTTACTGGAAGGTGTTCGTTACACAAATATCAGTAAAAATAGTAAGAAGAGAGAGTAAAGTGACAGGTTGTTGACAAAAAACTTACAAGTTTTTACTGGATAAAATTTTGCCAGTAAGAATTTGTAGAGAAAAAAAAATATGATTGAAAAAATATATGGTATTTTTAGTAAACAAAAAAAAATATTAAATTAATTTTAATTGTCTATGGATTTAAAGTGCCAAATATTTAAGAATTAACTATGGAAGAAATTAAAAAACATTCTAAATTATTTCTGGTCGACAATTTCAATTAACTTTTATCTTTTCCATAACGGCCAGTTGATTTTTTTTTAATATTTGGTATTTAAAATCAGCTGTTTTATATATTTTACCAATTCTTACAAATTTTCCGTAAAATTTTTTGTAAATTGTCTTACTCTCTGCATCATTTGTGTATCTGAGACCTGGTAAGGAAAAAAAACCCCTGATAGTTTGGTTAGTTTGCGAGGATACAAAATTTTCAGATCTGACCGTAAGACACATGCAGGTGGTGTCGCGATTTTTGTTAAAGATAGTATAAAATGCAAATTTAAATGTAAGAACAAGTCTCGAGATATCAATACAAATGTGTTGAACCAAATGATAATGTGCAGTTTGACAGAGATAAATTGAATATTTGTTTGTTGAAATTGCTTCAAACGATAAAAAGTTACTTGTGGGATGTGTCTACAGACCGAATCGCTATATTCCAGTTGATTCTTTTATGGATGAATTAGCGGAGTTAACTATTGGTACTCAGATTTAATCATTGCCGGGGACTTTAACTCAAACCTTTTAACTGAATCTATGCTTGTTGACAATATGCTGGCAGTTGGTCTTGTTTCCATAAACCGTCGTATGCCTACACACTATACAACCACAAACAAACACACTACTTGATCTCTTCTTTGTAAATAATGACTTAAAAGTTCAATATATGATCAACTCTCTGCACCATGTTTTTCGAAGCATGACTTGATTTTGCTTCATATGATTTTCAGCTACATCATGAAGTCCAATCATTCACTTATCGTGATTTCAGAAATGTGAACTACCAAATATTAGAAGAAAATTATTCCCTCATAGATTGGAGATCAATGTACAATATGTTGTCTACTGATGAACAATTGTCCTTTTGAATAATAATATATTAAACTTGTTTAACTCAGCTGTGCTCTAAAGACAAAAGTAATAAAGGAAAACATGAGACCATGGTTTTCATCAGCCATTAAGTCTTTAATAGATCAGAGGGATTTAGCATACTCGCGATGGAAAAGATTTAAGATTCCACTGCTAAAGAATGAATATTGTGAGTTAAGAAAACAGGTAAATCGTGCAATCAGAAATGCTAAATCTGCTCACTATACGGAGCGAATTAGAAATGCAATTGATAGTAAGAAAACTTGGCAAACTATTCGGGATATTGGAATTGGGAAGACAATGAATTCTACCAATAGTGATATAACTGCGGACGAACTAAATATTTCTTTTACCAACATACCCACGAGTAGTAATAACTCCCCGGTAAATAACCTCATCAATCGCAATAGCTATGCAAATCAAAATCTTGACAGCCAGTTTGAATTTCGCTGTGTAAACGAATTTGAAGTCCTCAAAGCGATATCATCGGTTAAGTCAAACTCTATTGGATATGACAATATTGACCCAAGATTCATCAAAATTCTTCTTCCGCGTTTGCTGCCGTTTATAACAATATTCTTTAACAAAAATTTACTTCCAGTGTATTCCTATGCAATGGAAACATGCAAAAGTAATACCTGTTCCCAAATCAAATTCAGAGTTCAGACCCATCGCAATTATTCCGTACCTTTCTAAAATTATGGAAAAACTTATGCATCTGCAGATAAATGAATATCTGAACAATTCAAATTTGCTAACTGCTTGTCAATCAGGATTTCGCTCAAAACACAGTGTGTAACAGCACTAATTAATGTCAGTGAGGATATTCGGTCTGAAATGGATGTTGGTAAAATAATATACTAGTTCTGCTTGATCATTCGAAAGCCTTCGACACAGTTGATCATGACATACTCACTATGAAACTGAGAAGGCTGTTTAATTTCTCAAACACATCAACACGATTAATCGAGTCTTATTTGTCTGGTCGCTCACAGTCGGTTTTTTTGAACATATTTATTCACCTGCATTACCCGTCAACAAGGGAGTTCCACAGGGTTCTATTCTAGGCCCACTGCTATTTTCATTATATGTGAATGACCTACCGCAACATGTTAAGCATTCTAAAATACACCTATATGCTGATGATGGCAACTCTATATAAGTAGTTCAATACAGACTATCGGTGAAAACGTTAGAAAACTAAATGATGATTTAAAGAATATTTATCTTTGGGCAACATCAAATAACTTATGCCTTAATCCGAGAAAATCTAAATGCATAGTTATACATAAAAAAACCACGAAGATAAACACCAATTTTGATGTTATCTTAAACAACCAGCGGATTGAAATTGTCTCATCTGCTAAAAACTTAGGTATTATTTTTAATAATAACCTAAGTTGGTCTAACCATGTTACCAGTATTGTTGGTAAATTATATTATATGTTGCGAACACTGTGGCAAACTCAATTTTACACTCCTATAAATATACGTATGCTCATCGCCAAGGTCTACTTAATGCCCTGCCTATTTATGGCTGCGAAGTTTTTGCAAATTGTGATGCAAATAGTATGGATAAGTTAAGAAAAATTTTAATAATGTGATAAGGTACGTTTTTGGCCTACGAAAAAAATAGTAGAGTATCAACTTATTCCGGAAAATTGTATGGTATGTCTCTTCAAGACCTTTTGAACATCAAGGTACTTACTTTACTGCACAAGATAATATACCTGAAGGAGCCATCATATCTTCATAACCGTAACCTTCTCGAGGTCTGTGAGGGGTAAAAAGATTACAACTTTTAGACATCGCAGCAGTGAGGAAAAAAACACATTTTTTCTCCATTCTGCCATCTTTGGAACTACCTTCCGAATAATTTCCAAACAAACAACAACACAATTAACTTCAAAAAAGATATTACAAGACATTTTTCTCGATAACAATAATTTGCTTATATAAAAAAAGTTCAAACACAATTTTTTCTATTTTATATACTACGTCATTTTATATCTTATTAATTTATTTAGTTAATTTTTTGCTGTGCACAATTATTTTATTTTATTTTAATTTTTATATTGTTACTTTTTTAAGAGCTTTGAATATGGCTGATTTACATGATTTTATGTGCTGATTATTGTTATTATATATTTATTATTATTATTTATTTTTTAATTAAATGTTTTTTTTTTTTTACAATTTATGTAATTAACTTTTTAATTCCATACTGTAATCATAAGATGTAAAATTGTTGTATGGGATAGTCAAATAAATAAAAATCAAATCAAATCAAATCAA
>JAEKOY010000904.1:0-16839 GCA_021234595.1 Delia radicum | reverse complement strand
TAATTGGGAATTTTTTGTACGTTTTATTAGATTACCGGTAAAAGCGGTGAATAAAGAAATAATAAGTAATTTATCTTTTAATGTTTTTATAAATATATATATGAGTAATTTCAAAAATGTTCGACACCTATTGAATTTGCTTGGCTCATGTTTCTCAGGGTTTTAAGGTTTTTTTAATTTAGGGAAACGATGGACAGATTAATGTAGACTATAAATTGATGACCATTTAAATTTTGAAAAATTAAATTATAATATACGATCAAATTAACAATTTTCTTCAAACACTTAAGCTTTTATCCCAGAAACAATCAGGATTCATGAAAGGAAGAAGTTGCATAACAGCCTTGGTTGATGTAGTCGAAGATCTTAGAGTACAACTAGACTGTAATATGGTTTCCTTCCTGGTGCTTCTTGATGTGATCACTCGATCCTAGTGGCAAAACTCGAAAAACAATTTTTTTCTCCCGCTCTGCATGTAATCTCATAAAGTTATACCTTGAGTGTCGCTTCCAGTTGGTTCACGTTCTAATATTCTAAACATAAATAGTGGTGTACCTCAAGGTTCATTACTTGAGCCGCTGCGTTTTTGTCTGTACATTAATGATCTCCCTGATGTTTGTACCAATTGTAATATTCAGATGTATGCTGATGATGTTCAATTATATGCAAGTTCTAAATTTAACAACATTAACACCTGTGTCTCTAACATCAATCACGACTTAAACAATATTCACCAGTGGGCAACGGATAATGGTTTATGCCTAAATCTCGCCAACTTAAATGCATATTCATCTCAAAATAAACGTATGCTTGACGCAAATATCAAAATAAGCATTCATAACTCTGCAATTTCTTTTGTGGGAATAACATTTAATGATCGTCTCACATGGACCATTCATATCAATGGTGCCGTCGGAAGGGTTCTTGGGATGCCAAGATGCTAAATCTGTGGTCTGTACAACTATCAACTCCTTTTGATATTCGAATGCTTTTGGCTAAGACATATCTCATCCCTGTGCTCTTTTATGGATGTGAAGTCTTTGCGAACTTTGATACCCACGACTTTCATAATCTTAATGTTGCCTACAACAATATAGCCAAATATGTATATAATAAGAGCCGTCGTGCACGCATATCTCTTTTCTCTTATCGCTTATTTAAAATGAGTTTTCGTGATATACTAAACTTCAGGAGTCTACTATTTTTGCACAAAATCATTTATACAGAACAGCCAAGTTACCTCTTCTCCAAAATAAAATTTAGTGAGTTACCCCTTGGCAAAAGAATTATCCAGAAAAAAACATAAAACTTTAATGTCAAAGAGACAATTCTTCATTTCAATAGATAACAAACTCCCCTACAGAATTCAAACCATAAGCAATGCATTGCAGTTGAAAAAGGAGTTACAAAATCTTTTTAACTTGTCATAAACTCGTAAACTTTGTCATAATCAAATTGGGTTTCTTAACTTTAATTACACTAATATTATATTTCATTTATGGCCGTAATTTCAAGCAATATATACCTACTGGTGCTTAGATACCTACCGTGTACACGAACAAAATCGGGTAGGTATCTAAGCACCGGTAGGTATCTATTGCTTGAAATTACGGGCATTAATAATGAATTCTTAAAAATATAATTTTGTTTTTCTATTTAATTTTTTTGTTTTTCTTAAAATTGTAATACACTATGCAAAAAAATAATGGTGAACCATTAGATGAAAAAAAATTTTTTTTTTTGTTATTCAATTTCGCAACCTATTTTAACTTACGATACAAAAAAGGGCAGTTATTTGTAGGGGCATCCAAAAGCAACATTTTTACATATTTGAAAATTTTTTTAAAAACAATTTTTAGAAATTAAAATCGCTCTCCACTAGTTTTTTATATATATCGTAAAGATAAAAAAATGTGAAATATTATATATATCCGTTCGCTAGTTTTTTTTTATAGCGATTTGAATTAATCGGATTTCAAGGAAATTTAATTTTTGGCTGTATTTTCTTTAATTTAAACTAATAACTACGTTTTAAACAAAATTGACAAAATTGGCTTCCAACTGATTTAATTGGATCATAAATTTTAGTTAGTAAATAATTTTTACGGGACAGCGTTGTGAACCCGGGTCAATTATGTCCCACTTTGCATATATAACCCTGTATCCTATTTTTTGTGAATAGTTGTCATCGAACTTAGTACAAAACAATTTTTTTTTTGCGAAATTTAATAAAAAAAAAAAAAATTTCATCTAATGGTAAAATTTGACATATTTCACTTTTTTCAAGGCGTTTGAGGCACCCTTTCCCCTTAAGCGATCACCATAATTTTTTGCATAGTGTATTTTGGTACTAAACCGAATATTTCTAGGGGGAGTGACGGTACAAAATCGTAAGTTGACATTTTTGGCGCTCCCTAGTAAAGGGTGTCTGGTGGCAAATTTATATTTTTAAATACGATTATTTCAAAAAGTAATAAACGGTGCAGTTGGAATTATCGATTGTGCGGATTTGTTAGTCACGATGTCGCAGTGGTCGAGTGAGCATCGCGCGTTCGCTGTGGAGACCTTCTTTAAGAGTAATGATTCTTACGTAATTGCTCGTCGACAATTTTGTTCAAAGTTCGGTATTCGGCGAATACATGATGGACCGAGTGGATCCCATGGATTTTTTTATGGGGCTACCTCAAAGAAAGGCTTTATAATGACAATACCCAATCTCTTGTGGCTTTAAAGAAAAATATTCGTCGGGAAATCAGCTCAATTAAACCAAGTTTACTGCAGCGTGTGGCGCAGAACACAAGGCAACCGTTTTGAACAGTGTGTTCAATTCGACGGAAGACATCTGGATGACATAATCTTTAAAAAATAAAATAAGCATTTAAATTCTATCGTTTAATGCTCTTAATAAAACTTTATGTCAATTATTACGTTTTTATTTAAGTTTGAAAATATAAATCTGCTCCAGACACCCTGTATTTCCGTTTCATGTGATATCTATGTAGGATTTATTTAGCATATTTTCAGTACATATTTCGGTTTAAGCTGCCCGGTATTTATTTCAGCCGCGAAATATGAAATATACTACTACTCTTTTAAAAATAAGTATATTTCATTATTTGTGGATTGTATGTATAATATCTAAATAATCAATTTAGGGTTGTTATATAATGTATTCTGCATCGTAAAAATACATATTTCCGTTAAAGTTAGGAAATATTACGAAGAATTTGCGAAGAATTTGATATGAGAAATTATGTTTTTTTTTTTAAATATTCTACCCGGGATTTCCCCAGTTTTTTGGTAAATACCGAATATATACCTTTTTTAAATTTATTTGGGTTTTTATAAAAAAAATATTTGAAATGTCAATAACTGAAATTTATGATAATGAAGAAGAAAAATTATTGTCTTTCTTTTTTGTTTTATGTATAAAATTTGTTATAAAGTTCATTAAATTTTTCTGCACAATTTGTTTGTTCGCCAAATTTTTCTACCCCTATTTATGGTAAATACCCAGGTATTTACCTATTTCTACAATATTTAACCTTTTTACCGGGTATTTACCCTTTTGCCCATTCCGTTCATGTGTTATGTATGCAGGATGTATAAGCTGGCTTTGAGCAGCGACGAATATAAAAAATTTCTGAAAAAGTAGTATATTTCATTATTTGTGAATTGAATGTTTAGAATATGTGTGAAATGTATGTAGAATTAATTTTGAGTTCATATGTAATGTAGAGTTTCATTCCAACTGCCGGTGTGTTAAGTACTCGCAAAGTAGTGTCGGATAAAACAAATCATTTACGTGTGATTTGCATTACATGCAAATAATTTAAATATTTAATAAAAACATTCATATTACAATTAATAAAAACAACAAAAACAATAGAACATTTTTTTATAAGTGATCTTCTGCCTAGCAACAGAATGGTCACACTTAGTGAGACAGAAGAGAGTGAAAGTGAAGTTGATTGGCAGGTAGTACGGCCTAATAAACGAGGATGCTCTGGGTCTCCAATAAACGAAAATTATAAGAAGAGAGCACTTGACGACAATGTACCATCTAATACTAGAAATAATAGATTTGAAGCACTTGATAATGAGATTAACGAAGATGATAATGAGATCGATCTCGATTCGGGTCAGCCTACAACATCAAACAAAAGTAACTTACCAAACCCCCCCCCCCCCCCCCCCCGCTATTCATTCCAAATGTTGAAAATGTATCGAACATGATTAAAGACTTCTCAAAAGTAGTACCTTCAAATGAATTTACATATAAAGCTTTAAAAGACAAACAAGTGAAAATAATGATTAAAACCGTAGAGTCATACAAAAATATAATCAGTCTCTGCAACAAAAAACACATTAAATTTCATACTTATCAATTAAAAACTGAAAGAGCTTTTAGAGTAGTAATAAAAAATGTACACTATTCCAATAGATGAAATTAAAGATGCTATTGAATTAGACGGTCATAAAGTAAGGAATATTATGAACGTACGTAGTAGAATAACGAAAGAACCACTACATTTATTTTTCCTTGATATTGAACCTCATGAGGACAATAAGTCAATTTATAGCATCAAGCATTTAAACCGTGCCGTAGTTAAAATTGAACCACCGCGTAAAGTTGAACAGTTGGTCCAATGTAACCGTTGCCAACAATTCGGTCACACAAAAGCATACTGCTCAAAAACTTTTAAATGCGTCAAATGTGGCGATGAACACCCCACTGCTGAATGCCAAAAGAACAGGGAAAGCCCAGCTCGTTGTTCAAACTGCAACAAAGACCATCCAGCCAACTACCGCGGCTGCAAAGTATATCAGAGGATTATTAGAAATAAACGCGACAATTTTTCATATCCCCGTAATTCAAATTACAACCAACAAGATTTTGTAAGTAATTTTCCTCAGACGCATCAATTCCAGAACAATGACAATTATAATAACAACAACAATCGTAAAAGCTATGCAGATGCAGTAAGAACAAGCTCAAATGAAACAAATTCTTTTGCTAGATTAGAGTCTTTAATACAGAAACAAATAGAGCAAACAAATAATCTATTGAATATGATAACTCTTTTAGTTACCAAATTATGCAAATAGACCTTAGATTAGCAATATGGAACGCCAATGGTTTGTCTAATCATAGACAAGAAGTAGAAGCTTTTTTAAATATTAACAAAATCGATATATTACTGATTTCAGAGACACACTTTACAAGCAAATCGTACTTTAATATAAATGGATACACTTTAGTCAATACTAATCATCCTGATGATGCGGCATACGGGGGAACAGCTATTCTTTTAAAATCAAATATAACTTTTAGAATCATCGACGAATTTCAAGAGAAATTTTTGCAGTCAACAGTTATTTCTGTCGTTAGTGAAAATTGCCCATTAACAATTGGAGCCGTATATTTCCCTCCAAGGTTCAATCTTAAACAAGATGATTTTACATGCTTTTTTGACAAACTGGGATCGAGATTTATTGAAGTTGGAGATTTTAATTCCAAACACCCTTGGTGGGGGTCACGTATAAACAACCCAAAGGGCAACGAACTATATAAATGCGTTCGGGATAAAAATCTTTCCGTGATTTCTACTGGAAAACCCACGTACTGGCCATCGGATCCTAATAAGATCCCAGATCTTTTGGATTTTTTCATATATAATGGCATTCCAAGGCACCATTTGGATGTTCTTGAAAGTTTTGATCTCAGCTCTGACCACTCGCCAGTGTTCTTAATTTACAGTACCACACTTTGTTTTAATAAAGGTCACTTCTTTTCCAATAGAACTGATATTGATTCATTTATTTACTGGATAGAAAAAAACATAAATCTAAACATCTCACTAAAAACAGGTGAAGAAGTCGACAAAAGCGTTGAGTATTTAACAAACCTGCTTCATGAAGCATCTTATCTTTCTACACCTCAAAGCAAGAATTCTCCAAATACCAACAAATTTATATTGTCATCCGAAATTAAATCTCTGATTTCAAAGAAAAGGAAACTAAGAAAAATATGGCAAACAAGTCATCATCCACAAGATAAGCGAAATCTTAATAAAATTACTAAGGAATTGACTCAACGTTTACAAGAAGCAAAAAACAACAATATAAAAAATCATCTACAGAACTTAAACCCATCAGACAAAAATGATCACAACCTATGGAAAGCAATAAAGTATATAAAACGACCGCAGAAAAGAGATTCTCCAATTAGAGATGAAGATAATAGTTGGCTTAAATCAGATCAAGACAAGGCATCGGCATTTGCTTCATATTTAGAAAGAGTATTCACACCATTCAATTTTAACTCTGGTTCTTCAGACGAGAGAAATATCATTGATTTTCTTGACACACCCTTTCCAATGGATCTTCCGATTAAACATATTAAGCCGTCAGAAATACTTGAAGAAATTATTCATCTTAATCCAAAGAAGTCACCAGGATACGATCAAATCAACGCTCAAATGTTAAAAAATATCCCAAAAAAAGGTTTACTTTTTTAACGTACATTTTTAACGCTATATTACGGTTAAGTCACTTTCCTTCTCAATGGAAGTATGCAATGATCATCATGATACCTAAGCCAAACAAACCAGAAAACTGCATTTCGTCATACAGACCAATAAGTTTGTTGGCAACATTCTCTAAAATATTCGAAAGAATATTTATTCGTAGAATGGCGCCCTTGGTCGAAGAGTTTAACATAATACCAGAGCACCAGTTCGGCTTTCGCCACAAGCATGGGACGCCGGAACAATGCCATAGAATTGTACAATATGTTACAGAAGCCTTGGAGAACAAAAAATACTGCTCTGCAGTATTTTTAGATGTTCAACAGGCTTTTGATCGTGTGTGGCATTCGGGATTATTGTACAAGTTAAAAAAGTTTTTACCAACACCCTATTATCTGCTTTTAAAGTCATACTTATCAGATCGATTCTTTTACGTCAAGCATAATAATGACTATTCAGATTTCTTACAGATACATTCTGGCGTTCCCCAAGGCAGTGTCCTGGGACCGGTTTTATATACGATCTTTACATCCGATCTACCAAATTCAAATAACGTTTTGGTGGCCACATATGCAGACGATACTGCAATATTAGCAGCCAGTAATTCTCCCTCGGAAGCATCGCTTTTAGTTCAAAATCAACTTAACAACCTACAGAACTGGCTTATAAGATGGAACATCAAGGTGAATTCAAACAAATTAAATCATATTACATTTACAATGAGAAAAGGCGATTGTGGTGCTGTAAAAATAAATAACGAGACGATACCCCATAAACAATGTGTTAAGTATCTTGGTATGCATATGGATAGAAGACTCACTTGGAATGACCATATTACTATAAAACGGAATCAACTAGAAATCAAATTCAAAAAGCTATATTGGCTGCTTCGCCCTAAATCTCAATTAAGCATAGAAAATAAATTAAGGATTTATAAAGATCTCCTAAAACCAATTTGGATTTATGGCATTCACCTTTGGGGAACAGCATGCAACTCTAACATAGAAATTCTACAAAGGTTTCAATCTAAAACACTCCGTAAAATTTTAGACTCACCATGGTTTGTCACAAATAATATAATCCACTATGATCTCAACATGCCTAAAATAAAGGACGAAATTAAACGATTTTCAGAAAAGTATTTAAATAGATTAAGTGATCACCCCAATATATTAGCCATTTGTTTATTAGATGATAGTTATGAAACAAAAAGATTAAAAAGACTGCACGTACTAGATCTCCCATTTAAAAAAATAAATATGTAACCATGTATCATTTAAACATTTAAAAAAAAACTGTAATCTTTTAATTATTATAAATATTAGTGATATTACATAATGATGTAATATACTATATGTCATTGTATATTGTACCTGATTTAATAACAAATTTGCTTATTATCGTTTGATAGATTGCAAATAAATAAAGATAAAAAAAATATGTAATGTAGTTAGAATCTGATAAGTATATATTTTCCGTTTAAGAAAGGAAATATTACGAAGAATTTTCAAATATGAGAAATTATGTGTTTTTCTTATACGTATAAAATAGTTTTTAAATATAGGTGGAATGCATGTGGAATGCATTTATAATTCATGTGTAATGTATGAAGAATGTATTAAGCATTTATTTTATTTTTTAATTTATTTATTTATTAAATATTTTTATTTTGTGTTTTTAATTTTTTTTCTTATAGTTCTTGCAATTTTTTACATTTTTCAATTTATAATATTTTTATGTATAATTCTTATAAAATTTCATTAAAGACCATATTCAAAGTTTGTTTCTTAAGTCTTTTGTTTTCCCCGTTTAATTTTCGGTTAAAATACGATTCATTTGAGTCTTTGATTACGTTTGATTTTAAAGTTTTTTGCTATCCTATATGGTCATTGGCTATTGATTAAACATTCTTTATAAAAATATTTTAAAAACTAATGTAATGTATACATATAGTGGAGTATGTTCCATGAAGTTAATTTTTAAGCCTAATTTTCATAATGTCCCGTTAGCTACTAACTAGGATTATAACTGACTTTCACATTTGTTGTTCTTTCTCATATACATTTTCAATTTAACTGTTCGTAAAATTTTACCTGGGCATTCCGTAGTCGGGCCCAAAAGTATTTATTTGAATAATCGAAACTTTATTTATTTAAATACGAAACTTTATTTCTGTATAAACATTTTTTTTGCCTGTATTGTATTTTGTTTTTTAAGAACTGGCCGATTTTTTAAAAATGTCTAGGTTGGTATTTGACAATTTGAAAAAAATAATCAAAAACCATCATATTTAGGATTTATTTTCTGCCGAATTTTAAACTTCGGTTGCTAATATTATACGAACAGCAAGTTTTTTGTTGTTGTGACCAATGTGTCTCCTTACGAGCTATTTTGGTCAATAATTGGTTTTATTTGTAAATTAAAATCAATTTATATCATGTTTTTGCTCAACGTTTCGTTTGCTTTATTCAAACTTCTTCAGGAGCATAAAATTATAAAATCTGGCGACAAATATATAATAAGTTTATAAATAATTAATTTTCAATAAAAGATCTTAAATACTATACCACAGTATAGCTAACGATTCTTTGTTACATAGTCAGAAAATATAATTTGTAAATTTTTTTTCTAAATAAAAACTGTTCATCTCTACACAGAATTATAAATAAATAATTAAATGAATATTAACAACACAGTACACAGAAAATCGCAGGTAAAGCGTGATGTAGTATCACAGAACTTCAACTAATTTCTAACTTATTGCAACTGAGTATTGGAGCTTTGTGTTATCCTTATCTTCTCTCGTATTCATGGCATAATTAATCCTCCCTTGTATTTTTTAAGCTTTATAATGTATAGCGTTTATTTACTCTTTTTCCTTTATCTAATATATTTATTTTTTAAAAATTCACAATATGATTGCATTCCTTTACATGTTGTGCTAATGCAGTTGTTTCTTTTTCCTTCTTTATATCGGCTTTGTGTTTTAACATTCTCGTCCCTAACATTCTCTTTGTTGTGCCAACAAAAACATTGCTCCCTCTCATTGCCTTCGCATTATATCTCGTAAACAACGTTTTCAATTTTATGCGTGTCTTGTTTTGTTTTGTCTTGTTCTGCGAATAACAGCGTCTACGTGCTAAAGTTCTTGCTGCTATTCGGGGTACTAAGACCTTTTAGTGATTCGTTAAAAAAGTAAGGGATAATGGTAGTTCCGCTCTCCCTACTCCTATAAAGGATGACCAAGGATGAAATATTCGCAGGTAATTCATTTCTGCCGGAAAGCAATCAACCACTTCCCCAGCTCGTAAGAGTATCACATACTATGCCTAAGATATTGTTTCCAAGCCGTTATAGGGGTTCTTGCAAATATTGACTTAAACAAAACAGCGGGCACGGATGGTACTGGTACAAAACAGTGCTCTTCGTTGTTATCGCGTTCGTTTTTTTCTTTGTCTAACTTCCAATCTAATCTACTATTTTGCTGACGACAGCAGCATTTGTCACTCATTTTGCTTCGATCACAGGCCAAGCCTTGTAGAGGTTGGGGGCAAAAGGAAAATTATGAATGACTCAATCAATGCAGACCTTATTACAATGTCTGTCTGAGTGGGGTCCTGCAAATAGGGAAGATTTTAGTACTCGTAAGACCCAATTTTGTTTTTTGACACAAATGGACATGGAATCACCAATGTCGTCTGTATAAATGGCTGGTGCTAATATTGAGGAATCTGAATCTCTTGATATTCTGCGCATGACATACAAAAAAATAAAAACCCGTCTCAATCACGAAAACTACCGATTCAATAACTTTAAGTACTGAAATTCCGCCAACAACGAAAATTGCTAATTCAATTTGAAATTGATAGCTCTTTAATTGAATTATTTTTCAATATTTCAATATTTTCAATCCAAAATCCAAAAAAAAGTGTTGTTGCCATACTAAACTTTTTTTTATAGCTTTAATTTTATAACATTGAATTAAAACTGGCATCAAATTCTCATTTAGTTAGCAAATTTATTTACACTTATGTGAACAAATTCACACAGAAATTAATTTTTTCTTTCTATTGTAGCGTAGGGACTATGGCAAAATTTTGTTTTTTGATTTTTTTCTTTGCAGAAATTAGTCCTTATGTTGAAGCCAGAGTATTTTTCTTTTTTTGTTTGAAATAATTTTAAATTTATTTTTTACATTTTCTTTCTGTTAAAAAAAAAAATTTAATTTTTATTAAACGAAACTAAACTTTAAAAATTACATTATCTACAATTTTTTGATAATGTTTTGGAATAAATAATTATAAGTATAAAAATAAATGATTTAAGCAACTGAAGCTAAATTATTTAACTTAATAAAATAATAACCCTAGTAAGAATTAATATCTAATCCAATTGAAATGAAATGAAATTTAAAATATTTATTACTAATACCACTAAACATAAACATTTATAAAAAAACTAATACATAAACAGTTAAAAAAAAGAGATAATATAAAAAAATGTCCAGCAAGTTCCGAATTTGAGCAAATGTTTTATTGATTCAATTAATTTTTAATTGACAAGTTTTAAAATTCTCCACAAACCGATTTAATTGAAAAAATTAGAGAAATATTTTTGTTTGTGTAAGACGCCAAACTGCTAAAATTAAAAAAAAAAAAAAAAACAGAAAGAAAATAATTTTAATCCGAATTATCGCGAAATCCGCTATTTTATTTAAAAATGTTACCTCATAATTGTTATTATGAAATAATCTTATTCCGAAGATTATAATGTTAATTAAAAAAATACTCGATTTAAAACAAACTTATAATAATTAGGTCATTCTTTGTATATATTGAGTTGTTCCCACCAACGATATTAATCGCGATAAAGAACTGAACTCATTGACCTCTGAAAGCTAATTGCCTTTATTTTGGAAATTTTCATTTTTTATACATTTTCATTTGTTTATAAAATATTCAAATCACCATAACAACCAAAATTCAAAATAAATAATTAAAAAAAATAAAGATTTAAAAGAATGAATTCAACAAATTTACAACATGTATTTAAATAGAAAATAAAACATAAAGTAAATATGACTTGCTTCAATTATCGATTTTATGTATCATGTTCTATGGTATTAAATTTAATATTAATCATTTTGAAATAATTAAAATTTGTATTGACCTATAGTCGAAAATGTATCGCTATTTAGCGACCTTAAGATTAAAACTTTTCTTCAGAAAACGTTTTAAAAGCGGTAACAATCCCATGCCAAACATCAAACATTCATATAAACTAGTTGACTCACTACATGAGAATTAATATATGAGCTTGAAGTTAAAGATTATAACCATTGATCAAAAAATAAAAAGGAGGAAAAAAACAAAAAACGTGTATTGAATATCCACCAGAGGTGGACCTTGCACATAACAAACAAGTTTTCAATTTATTTTTTGATCAATGGTTATAATCTTTAACTTCGAGCTCATATATTAATTCTCATGTAGTGAGTAAACTAGTTTATATGAATGTTTGATGTTTGGCATGGGATTTGTACCTCTTTAAAAACGTGTTCTGATAATGGAAACCTAGAAAATTTCCGAAATAGATTTATCAACACATTCCTGAAAGGGTCAAATAATAAATTTGAAAACAAAAAAACTCTATAGATTATTTGTTAGGACAATATCCTAATAAAGAAATATAGAGTATGGCCTCGAACTTCAATAATTTTCAATTTATAACGAGCTTTCAACCTCCGTATATTTTTCAAAAATAAAGCAAATCAAACATATTAGCTAGGTTGATACTAGTATTTCGATCTGGCTAAAGATCTCATCAGAACCCGAAGTTTTAGAAAAGTTAGAGCCTCCATAATAGGCAGAACTTTAACAAAATTTTCATTTTCATTGAATAAACTTTTTATGTATTTAGTTTTTTTAACACACATAAATTTAAATATCCCACTTTTTGCACTAAAATCCCGCTTCAGCCGAATAGCGTTTTTTGTCAAAAAAAAAAAAAAATTTAAAATATTGTACCTTAAGATGTCTAGAATTTTTCAAAATGCTCCATATTTATTGTTTAATTTTAAATAGAAAAATCAGTAAAAGTCATAATTAACATTGAACGGAAATGGTGGCTGATAACAGCAAAAAAAAAAAAATCTTACGCAGTTATCGTTTATTTTATATTAAGATTAAATAAATAATAATTTTATTCAAACTTAAATTATCATTTTGAAACTTTTCAATTTGACAGTTAATTTGTTAATTAAAAAAAACAAAGTTGTTATGAGATTTTGATAGTTAAAGTCTTCAAGTATTTTTTTTTCTTATTTAGTTTATCAATATTTGCTGTTTAAGTAACCTGATAAGTTCTAACTCAAGTATTTAACAAATCCATGAAATACTAGTAAACATTCTTAGTTAAGCTAAATGATATACTATTGAATATGATTTAATGATATCTTATCAATAAAAAAAAAAGCAATTGAACAATAATTAAAATGTAATCATTTTAAACTGAAGACATAGGCATACAAAGTCTCTTCAGTTAAACAACAAATTTTAAAAGTGTGAGTTAGGGTTTCCGATATTAAAAGTTACATGTTATATTCCGAAGAAGAGAGTTTGAAAATATTCCACTCTGCAGCACGTATGACAATGCCACATACATATAATTGATATGTACTTTTCATACAAAAGGACCGGTTCTGTTTCAGTTACTACACTCAAATAAAAAAGTTAGTAAAGTCAGCAAAAAAATTTGCTGAGTCAGAAAAATTTTAGTCAGGAGGGTGCTTGATAATAAAAATTGCTACTGTCAGCAAAATCTTTTGCTGAAAATCAGCGAGCTGAATTTTAGCAACAAAATTAGTAGATTCAACAAAAATTTTGCTAACACTTAGTGGATTAGAACTTAAAAAACCCTTGCTAAAAACTAATAACATTTTTGCTGAATATTAGTAATCTGAAAAAAACTCAAAAAATTTGTAAAAAAAATTATACTTTAGTTAATTTATTTGCTGGAAATCATAAACATTATTTTTGTGATTCTTTTAAAAATAATATACAATACGTTACAAAACATAAAAATGTTCACACTCCCAAATTGACGACATGAATGAATGTAACATCTTAAAACAATAGAAATAGTTATATATAATATAAACAAAATTATCTTCCAACTACTTACAACAATGGTTGTCTTAATGATGCTATCTTTTAAAGGAACGTAAATGCCGCAGAGAATTATAGAAACCAAACGAAAAATAACATATACAACCCTTTTTTTTTGCAAGAAGAAAAAGGAAACATAAAAGTCTACCTAAGATGTATGCCTTTGTCTTTCGCTTTAGGTAGACAGACTGTTTGCAATTTGACCACACTAGGTTATTAATATCTATAAACATTTACTTTAGAAATACATATTTAATCTTCATTTAATTTAAATATTTTATTTTGTCTTTTATTTAATTAATAGACAATTATTTTCACAAGCCGGTGACAACGCAATATTTAAGTTGTTTCAATCCACAATTTTGTTTTATATATGAAATATAGATACAAAAATCTTCCATGGTTGATTTTTTTTATATGTCTTATTAGAGTTGTACTTTTTAATATCATTTTCCTCTTCTCTACTACATCTTGACATGTCACGACATCTACTTCATTCTGCGCTCATCTTTCAATCTGGTTGTTGTCCACGCTATGAATGTGCTTATCAGTACAATTTTGTTTACCGAAATAAATTAGTAAAACATTAGTATAATATTAGTAAAACATTAGTTCAAAACAGTTAAGTGCTGAATACGTATAACAAAAATTTTAGCTTAAAACAGAATTTTTGCAAAAAATTTGCTATCAAATAGTATACTTGATTTACAAGACATTTTACTAACTTTTCTACTAACTTATTTTTTTGAGTGTAAAAATTTTCCAAAAACAGATTTTTCAAAAATCGAATGATATACAATAATAAAAAAGAAAACTTTTTCTAACCAAAAACCCTAATGGTGGTATTTACATTAACGAAAAGGTATCTCCACCACTACAAGTATTTGTCGAATAGAGACGTAATTGTTATCGCGTTTTAAGGTAAATTGGAGATAAAAATGCAATAATGCATTTGACATTATTGACTGTTTGACAAATATTTATAACAGTTTAATACATTTTTTTTTTTTGTAAAGAAACAAACAAATAATATTTAGAAGAAAGGTAATAGTACGTATATATTATTCCATATTTCCTAAATACAGTACGATTACCTTTTATTTTTCAATTTTATTTTTGGGTTATAAACTGATAATTTGGTTTGTATACGCATATTTTATTTGAGTTTCCTTATCATAAAGAAAACAAATATAAAAACGCGTTTAATATCTTAAATTGACAGCTACCGTTTGCTATGTCAAAAAGTAAATATGAAAAAAAAAATCCCCAAATGAAACATTCTTATGAAACTGAAACACACAAACAAACGTGATCATTTCTAAAAAGAAGAAGAAAAAGTTAATATCCAAATAATTCTTAACTTTATTGAAATACTAGTGTTTTCAATTAGTGTATTATTCGAAAAATCGCTTAAATGGATTAACCGTTTATTCGGGTCGGTTAACCGACAAAATTTGCAATTGATCGTTTTAAATGTACGAGGGCTGGCAAATAAGTCGGTTATTTTTTTTTTTTAACATAATCTCCTTTTAACTCAATACACTTAGTCCAAGGTTTCTTCAATTTTTGTATTCCTTCCAAAAAATAGGATTTTCGAGGTCCATCAAATAGTCATTTGTTTCATCAATAATTTCATCGTTGGAGCTAAATCTCTTTCCACAGAGCCATTTCTTTAGGTTTGGAAATAGGAAATAGTCACTGGGGGCTAATTCCGGAGAATATGGCAGATGAGATACCAATTCGTAGCCCAATTCATGGAATTTAGCCATTGAGTCTGCATACGTGTGCACCCGTTCATTATCTTGATTAAAAAGAACTTTTTCTTGGCCATATGGGGTCGTTTTTTTTTAAATCGTCTTTAAATCGGTCCAATAAGTTGGCATAATATTCGCCGTTTATTGTTTTTCCCTTTTGAAGGTAATCGATGTGGCTTATCCCGCGTACATCCGAAAAAACTGTTGCCTTATTGGCCACGATTACGTCTATGGTCAATTGGGAGTAAACGCGGCACCCATCTTGCAGACATCTTTCTTAAACCCAACTGATCGAAACCACACTGCCATATGAAATGCCTATGGCATCAACAATCTCACACACTCTTACTATTCGATCGGACAACACCATATCGTGGATTTTTTTCAACATTTTCGGTTGTATTGACCTCAATTGGCCGTCCAGAACGTTCAGCGTCATTTGTACTTGTCCGACCACAACGGAAGTCAGTAAACCACTTTTTTACCATTGAAATCGATGGTGAAGAGTCGCCATAGGATTTATCAAGCTTTTCCTTGGTTTGATTGACAGTTTTTTTTTGCAAAAAATAATGTTTAATGAGCACTCCAAGTTCACTTTTTTCCATTTTTAAAAAAATCCACGAGGTTGTTAAATGCAAAGTAAATGACAGAATTTGCTCAAAATTTAATAGTCGTCTAATAACAGGTAGAACTTGATGGGAGCAGTGTTGCATTTTATTAACTACGAGGGAAGTTCGAAAAGTCACGGACTTATTGATCCGCCCTCGTATTTGTTTGGTTTTTTTTATTAATAAAAGCACAAAAAATGGATTCTTTTGTTAAATATCAAGTAAAGTTCACTGCATTAGTTTGTAAAGTATTTGTTAAGGATGATTAAAAGCATGCTCCGATGTTATAATAAAACATCTCTTAAAATACTGAAGTTTTATTATCGAGGAATGTAAGGGCTCTTGAAAGATAAAATATTAACAGTTTTTTGGCATTGTCAATTAAATGCCACTATAGCCACTTTTCGAAGTATTTTAAAAATTTAAATTTTAGGATCCTTACCATAAAACACCATTTTTGCAAATTATTTAGACTTTTCGTTCAAACAACTTCTATAAAATATAGTCAAAATTTTGTACATAAGTTTCTAGATAAATTTTAAAAAATGGGCGGGTAAAAATATTTATATATTACACAGTGGAACACATAAATTGGTTCCTCTTTCGTACCCGGTTTTTTTTTGAAGTGTATATCGAAACTAAAAAAAATCCGCAAAGGACTTGGCCAGATTACATCGAAATTTTTTTTTTGGACACCCTAAGTTTTTGCACCCAAACATGATTTTTTTAAAAAGGAAAATTTTTATGGAATCCATATATCATAAACCGTTCGGAATTTTGT